>VMDO01030720.1:8272-21048 GCA_007922755.1 Pedetes capensis
AAAAAAAAAAAAAAAAAAAAAAAAAAAAAAAAAAAAAAAAAAAAAAAAAAAAAAAAAAAAAAAAAAAAAAAAAAAAAAAAAAAAAAAAAAAAAAAAAAATTAGAGAAACCCTTAGCTACACTTAAAAAAAAAAAAGAAAGCACAAGAACAAATAAAAGCAAAGATGAAAAGGGAAATATTACAACTGACATGAGAAAAATACAAATAATCCATAAGAGATTACTATGAACTACTATATGCCAACAAACTTGATAACCTAGAAGAAATGTACAAATTCCTAGAAACATACACCTTACCAAGAGTGAATCATCAAGTAACAGAAAACCTGAACAGATCAATGGCAAGTGATGATATTTAATCAGTAATAAGTACCTTCCCATCAAAGAAAAGCCTCAGACCAGATAGCATCACTGCTCAATTGCACCAGATATTTAAATAACTAACACCAATTCTCCTTAAGTTAATCCAAAAAATAAAAGAGGACAGAATCCTTTCCCAAAAAAAGTCATCATTACTCTCATACTGAAACCAAATAGGGATGCAATAACAAAGAAAACTAAGGCCAATAACCTTTATGAGTATGGTTGCGAAACATTCACCATGGTCAAGTGGAATTTATCACAGAGATGCAACGATGGTTCTCTATATGCAAATCAATAGACATGATATGAATCTCAATAAATTCAGGAAAGGCCTTTGATAAAATTCAACATCTCTTCATAATAAAAACACTGAACAATTAGATATGGAAGCAATTTACTTTGACATAATAAATGCCATTTATAGTAAGTCAATAGCTAACATTACACTAAATGTAGGGAAGCTGAAATTTATCCCTTTAAGATCTAGAACAGGACAAAGATGTACACCTTCATCACTTTTACTCAACACAGTTCTGGAAATCCTAACCAGAGCAATCAGGCAAGAGAAAGAAAGAAAGGCCATTAGTGGTCAGAGTTTATAGTTGACATGATATATATATATATATATATATATATATATATATATATATATATATATGTCTGCCAAAACCTCTGCCAAAACTCTGCCAAAAAACCTATTAGAACTACTAATTACTTCAGCAAACTTGCATACAAAATCACTAATATAAATCATTATTGTTGTTGTTGTTGTTGTTGTTAGGTGCCATTGAGTCAGTGTCTAACTCATAGTGACCGTTCGTATAACAGGCGAAACATTATTGTCAGTGCTTCTCTACTATTCTGGGGTTTTCAATGGCTGATTGGTTTTTGGGAGTTCGTTGCCGGGTCCTTCCCCCAAGCCCACAGTACCTGATGTTCCCAGGCAGTCTGCCATCTAAGTACTAACCAGGCCTGACCCTGCTTAGCTTCAGAGATCTGATGGAATCAGACATCACAGTGGTAGAGCTACAGGCACAACGTAAATCACTAGCATTGCTATATTCCAACAGTGAATTATCTGAAGTAGAAATTAAAAACACAATCCCATTTACAATAGCTACAAAAAATAAATACCAGGGAATAAATTTAATTAAAGAGGCAAAATATTTCTACAATGAAAATCATAAGATATTGAAGAAAGAAGTTGAAGAAGGCATAAAAAAGTGGAAGGACATCTCATGTCCATGGTTTGGAAGAATTGATATTGTTAAAATGTCCAAAATACCCAAAACAATTTACAGATTCAATGTAATCCCTATCAAAACTGATGTCATTCTGGGTGCTGCGGCACACATTCATTATCCCAGTAACTCAGGAGAATAAGGCAGGAAGATTTCAAGTTCAAGGCCAGAGGCAGCCTATGCAACTTGACAAGACCATGTCTCAAAAAACAAAAACTTGGCTAGGAGTGCAGCTTGATGGGGAGCAATTGCCTAGTATGCATGAGGCCCTGGTTTCAACTCCCAGTGCTAACAAAAAAGAAAGAAAGAAGGAAAGAAGGAAAGAAAGAAAGAAGAAAAGAAAGAAAGAAAGAAAGAAAGAAACAAAGAAACAAAGAAGAAAGAAAGAAAGAGCAAAAAGAACAAAGCAGGAAGCTTTAGTAATAAATCAGCATGATCTGGCATAAATAAAGACACATAGGCCAATGAAACAGAATAGAGAGACTAGAAGTAAACCCACACAGCTACAGCCAGTTGATTTTTGACAAAGGTACTAAGAACACACATTGGAGAAAAGACACTTTTTCGATAAGGCAGTGTTGAGAAACTTGGATCTCCACACGCAAAAGAATGAAGATAGATCCCTATCTGTCACCAGTTAAACAACTGAATCTAAACGGATTAAAGACTTAAAGCAGAAAACCCATAACTATGAAATTACTGGAAGAAACCATAAAGGCAATGCTTCAGGACATTGAAATGGGCAAGTATTTTGGGGGGAGGGGCAAGATCCCAAAAACACAAGAAGCAAAAGAAAAAAATAGACAAATGGCATTATATCAAGCTAAAAAGATTCTTCACAAGAAAGGAAACAATCAATAGAGCACAGGGACAACCTACAGAAGGGCAGCAAATATTTGCAAACTAGATATTTGACAGGAGGTTGATGTCCACAACACATATAAAATAGTATGAAAAACAATTAACCAGATTTTAAAATGGGCAAAAGATCTGAATAGACATACAGGGATAGGGATGTAGCTCAATGAGAGAGCACTTGTTTAACTTTCCCAAGGCCTTGGGTTCAATCCTCAATACTGGAAAAAAAAAAAAAAAAAAAAAAAAAAAAAAAAAAAAAAAAAAAAAAAAAAAAAAAAAAAAAAAAAAAAAAAAGACATGCCCTGGCCATTAAAAAAAAATGCTTAACATCACTAATCAACGAAGAGTGCAAATCAAAACCACAACAAGATATCACCTCACCCCAGGGAGAATGTCATTATCAAAAAGACTAAAAATAACAAGTACTGGTAAGGATGTGAAGAAAAATGAAATTGTGCATACTGTTAGTGGGAATATATATTAGTGCAGCCATCACGGAAAACAATATGGAGGGATTTCTGAAAAAATTAAAAATAGAGCTGCCATCTGATACAGCAATCCCACTGCTGGCTATATATCTAAAGGAAATTAAATCAATATGTCAAAAAGACATCTGCATTCCCATGTTCATTGCAGCACTACTCACAATAGCAAAGAAATAGAAACAATTTTCATGCCTGTCAACTGATTAATAGATAAGAAAATATGGTACACATACATAATGGACTACTATTCATCCACAAACAGAATAAAATCCTGTCATTTGTGGGAACGTGGATGGAACTGGAAATCATTACATTAAGTGAAATAAGTCAGGCACAGAAGAACAAGTACTGCATGATCTCATTCATACGTGGAATCTACAAAACTTGATTTCATAGAAGTGGAAAATATAATGATGTTTACCAGAAGCTGGGGAGACTGGGGTCAGGGGTGAGATGGGATGAGGAAGATCGACCAGTGGGTACTAAGTTACAGACACTGGTGGGTTATTGCACATTAGGGTGACTATAGATAATAATGTACTGTACATTTCAAAAAGCTAGAGAAGAGATTTTGAAAGGTTTTGCCACAAAGAAATGGTGAATGTTTGAGGAAATAAATAAGTTTAGCCTGATTTAAACATTATGCAATGCATACATGTATCAAAACTTTACAAGATATTCCATTAATATATATAATTTTTATGTTTTTTTGCATCAGTGAAACTAAATAAAAAGAAATATAGAATGAAGAATGTTCACTATAATTAATAATATACAGGTTTAGTTGTGGTGGGAAGTATAGCTAAACTATGGGAGGCTAAAATTTTTCATCCACAGGTCTTTTAAAAACAAAGCTGATTCCCAAAAGTAATGGGATGGTTCAACAAAAATGAGAGTTGAGCTGAAATCTCAGGCACAGTCCAGCCCTCCAAACATTATCTGAGACCTTTTCTTCATATCTAAAGTATTCTCCCATAAAAGAAGATTTCTTTTTAATTATCCATGGAGCTACATTATTAATCAAACTCTATCTTTGAATCATAATTCATGCTCAAGTCCCAGGAAGTTAAAAGTATAGATGAGAATTTATGAGACTTTGAAAACTTTACTTAGGATCACTGAGAGTACACTAAAAGGCATTTACTTGTTTAGATGTGACGTATTTTATTATTAGGGCTGACTCACACTCACCACAATACTTCTGGGAGATTAAGCATATTAATCTAATTATGAATTTCACAGCACTCCTAGCAGAAAGGCATTCACCAAATCTCAATTATTTTTGAAGCTCTGTCTTCAAATTTACTCTATGTGGAGGGGGCAAGAAGAAAGGGTAATGAGAGAAAAGGGAAAAAAATCACATATGTTGTCCTTATGGCAAAATTGGGATGTACATATATAGATAGACTCACAAAAAAAGACAAGTAAATAGAAAGGAGACCATTGGCAGAAAGAGAGGGAATGAGGTAGGAGGGTCATGTGAGGAGAAGGGAGAAGTTTGGGTTTTTTTCCCCTGTATTGATTGGTGGAGTGCAGAGTAATACAGCATTTGCTATTTCCATTGTGCAACTGTTACATTGCTTTTGGTTATACTTTCATCAACTTACAAAGTTTATGGAACCCTTTCATTACTATGTAGTAAAACTCATATGCAATTATAGATTATATTTCCCTATTTTTCCCATGTATTCATAAAGTTGCATCATTTACATTGAGATTATTCCATCCCCCTTTATCCCTTACATTATTTCCCTTCTTTTCCCTGCCTTCTCCAGCTTTCACTTCTCTATGCTAGTCCCCTCCTTCCTTCTTTCTACTCTGTTTATATTTTCAGTAAAGAGAAAGTTATTAACATGAGCAATGTACAATGAAATACATGTATGGAAATGTCATAATCAGACCTATTAAGTTGTACATTAAAAATTACTAATAAAAAAGTTAGAAAAGAAAAATGTGTATTCAAGTTTTTGTTCATTTTTTAATTAGATTGAATTTTCATTGTTGATTTTTAAAAGTTCTTCATACTTGTAAAAGTTCTTTATATATATATTATAGATGCCAGATCTTTATCAGAAATAAGATTTTCTAGTTCTTTTTCCATTCTGTAGATAGCATTTTCACTATCTTGATGTTTTTGATATATAAATTTTAAAATTTCTATTAAATTCAGTTTGTCTATTCTTTCTTTTGTTTATACTTTTGATAATATGTGTTGTTTTATATGTCTATGTGTAAAGTAGTCTTTGTATTAAACATGATAACTTGTGAATTAAAAAAAAAATTACCCCACATGTCTGTTAGCTTACTGTGCTGGTGGGGGTTTGCATTTTGATGTAATGCTGAAAGCCATGCCACTGGTATTTCACATACCAGGCAGGGGCACCCATGGTGGATAGGTTTCAGTTGAGCTTCCAGACTAAAACAGACTAGGGAGAAGGACGTGGCAGCCCCTTCCTGAAACAATTAGCCATTGAAAACCCTATGAATAGCAGAGAAGCACTGTCAAATATAGTGCCAGAAAATGAACCCCCCAGGCTGGAAGGCATTCAAAAAACAACTGAGGAAGAATTATTTATTTTATTTTATTTTATTTTTTTCTCTTTTTGTAGTACTGGGAGTTGAACCCAGGACCTTGTGCTTACATGCTTCGAAAGTGCTGGACCACTGAGCTTCACCTCCAGCCCAGAGTTTTACTTTTGGAGACAGGGTCTCGCTAAATTATGCAGACTGCCTCTGGTCTCGAACTTGCAATCCTCCTGCCTCTGCCTCCCAAGCCTCTTGGATTACAGGCATGCGCCACCGCGCCCAGCCCGGAAGAATTATTTCTTCAAAGTGGAGTCGACCTTTGTGATGGGAATGGAGTAAAGCCACAGGGAACTCCTTTTGCTAATGTGGCACAACTCCAAATGAGAAGAAACGAAGAGCTCAAATATAAAAAGATCGTGTGCATGGCACAGTGCCTGGCAGTGTTTCATTCTGTTGTACATAGGGTCACTAAGAGTCACATCTGACTTAATAGCACTTAACAACAATATCTTTAAATTTAATTTGAAATGTAATTAAGTTCCTTTTTCTCTTTTATCTAAGATGAAATAAAGGCATTGTTTAAGCTTATTCAAAAACAAAAGAATAACCTTATTAATTTTTGTTTCCTCGTATAGCTTAAAGTTAACAAATAAAATGCTGCATACTTTTATCTACACTTAATGATATTATTCTCTAAACACAACATAGTTTCTATTTTGGACACTCTTGAACCCAATAAAGTAAAAAAAAAAAAAAAAGACATGGTTTTACTTTTTTCTCAATCACTGCTCTCAAGCACACTTTGCTAATCTCCCTTTCCTGACCCTCAACATCTCAAGCAGGTCCCATGGCTTTCTGATCACTTTGCATATTGAAAATCCAGACCAGTCTAGGCCAATTTAATATTTCAGATGCTATATTAACTTAATATTGATATCCTCACCTTCTAAAGCACTGGCCAGCTACAGCCTGAAGGACATGGTATGTGCCCAGGTCATGGGCTGCTCTTTCATCCTTTCAAAGAAATGAGAACAGAAATATGATGCTGAAGATATGGGGTAGTGGCCAAGATGGGAACCAAGACTAGGATTACCCAAAAATATCCATATGATCCTTTACAATTCCCAGCCCTCATGAATCTGTCAAGGTGAGGTAACATAATCAGTCCTAACCAAGTGAATGTGAAGGGAAGCAAGGCATTGATTCTGGTCTGAGCAGTTAAAATCAAGTGTATCTTCTGCCCATATGCTGTCTCATGTCAGGCTGAAAACAAAGGGTTTAACTCCCATATGGCAGTGTTGAGCATGGCTGTGTTATAGCCTGGGCCCCTGGGTTGCCACTGTAAGGTCCACAGTATAAAAAAGCTGCCGGGCCAGCTGCCTCAAACCAGAATGTACACGGACATATGTCTCTGTTTTGCTAGGATACTTGGAGCTCAGTATTTTTTCACTATCACAGTATAATCATTTCCATCCTGATTACCATCCACATAAAGACAATCTGCGAGGTAAGACATGAGAGCCAAAAAGAGTAGGCTGACCAGAGAAAGGAAAGAAAAAGATAGGATGATTGTACAAAAGAACAATGAACTCATGTGAGCTTACTTATAGCCAGGGGAGAAGCAGCCAGTAAAGAAATAAACTGGCAGTGCAAAGAAGAGAGGAGATAATAGATGGATCTGTTTCCATGAAGAAAAATGAAAGACTGAGATTAAGTACGTAAATGAAGAGATAAGTCTTTGAAGGAATTCTAGCTCAGAGATAAGAGCAAGTGACAATAAACTGGGAGAAGAAATAAAGAAATGAGAAGGGACAAGTTATTAAAAGTTGCAGAAAACTTTGTAAGTAAAAAACATGGAACATTTTTCCCACTTTCTGGTAGAGGTATAATCAAAGGAATTTCCATGCGACTGAGCTTGTATTAATCTTCTCTAACAGACTTAAATTTATTCAGCTTTATCCCCACAGACCACACGTAATACCTATTCTTAATTTATGGTAAGTCTGATATCTTCTAAATTTTACACGCTTTAAATGCAACTCTAGGCAGAGTTATTCATGCTCCGTGCACTCTAGCAATATCACAAATTCAGACCAGGAATTGCTGAAGTATGAGTGACCTTACCAACTTGAACTCAATAGAAGCCCAATAACATTATGCACAGACTTCACAGAAATGTAATTTGTTTAAGCTGAGCATCAAATAGAAGAAAAAGATATAAAGAATTTTTAAATGGTTGGAAATATATAATTTACAGAAAACTCTGTTCTCCACTTTACATTAAAGAGATAAGAAAGTGAGGAACAAACAGATAGATGGACAGAAATGTGCTAATTCCGAAATTTTGATATTATTCCCTTCCCTCCTGTCTCTGCTCCCTCCTGTTAAGTTCCCAAACTGTAATTATCATGTTAGTGCATATGCAGGCATGCAAACTTACTATTCCTGATAAATCAGTATATAGATTAGGAAATAATGATTTATTCTACACACAACAGTTGTTGTTGTTAAGTGTCATCAAATTGGCCGGTCATAGCGACCCTCATAGGGTTTTCAATAGCTGATTGTTTCAGGATGGCTTCTGAAGTGGGTTGCCATGTCCTTCTCCTGTTTTTGCAGTGCCAGGGATCGAATCTAGGTCCTCAGTGCAGAGCAGCACTCTACTAACTGGGCTAAACCCCAACCCTATCTATGGCAGCATTATGCTTCAAAAGCAGGCGGTAGTTCTTGAGTCAGTTGTCTTATCAATATGGTAGATGGTAGATTTCAGCATCGTCCAGGTGTTATTTCAAGAACACTGAAAAATTATCAGTTGGTTCCTCCATATGTTAGTAATCAGGCCCTTCCTTTCTCCTTTTCCAATATTGCTTGTATCTGTTCACTTCTTTATTCACACTGTATCACACTCAATTCCAGCCTCTCTGTCACCTTCTATTGACATTTTCTAGCTGTCCAGACTTCCCATACCAGCATATCCTAAACTCCTCCTTAGAACATCATGTTCATTGTATCACTCCAGACTTAAAGTGTTAAACACCTTGAGTGCCTCATCGTTGTGTATAACATGGGTTATTTACTTGAAAACCTGAGAAGGCACTGAAATTTTGTGCAAATTTTTGTCTGCTGTACATTATTTTTCTGGTAGCAATATCAAGTTTTACAAAACCTCTTTGAAGCTTTTTTTAAAAAAGTGAATCATCTATCAACATGGAGAAATCAAACTCAATGCCCAGCATTGAAGAGGTGAGGTTGAAAATCCATTTCACTCAGAGGCACTAAATCAGATCTTCAGGTAGGTGAATTCCCCTGACCGTACTCATTCATTCATTCATTCAACAAATGCTCCTTGAGCACTCTCATGTTTCAGATATGATTACAGGCACTAAAGACATATAAGTGAAAGACTAGTCTCCTCTTTGAGGAATTTCCAAGGTTTTATCAGAACTCCCCTCTCAGGCAGGTAGGAAACTAGTTCTACAGTCAGGCTTAGTAATTCAAAATTAAAGAAAGTTAGGGTGAGGCAAGAGGAATGGCCCTTAGGCATCAGGAACAAAAAAGACTAAAAGTAATACCCAAAGAGGTCCTCTAACATTTTAAATCAAAAGGAAAGTGATGGTGGAGAAGTGAAAATCAAGCAGTAGTAGAATCCAAAGCTCAGCCAAGCTGGATGGAACAAATAGATTCAAGAGAATAAAGAAGAGATGGAGCCCAGACACAAACTCTCCGAACTACCCATACCTAGAGCTAGATTCCTTCCTACACAGCCCCCTAGCTGCACCAGTGTGAGAGACAGCTGCCAGGACCACATGCTACATCAAAAGCACATGGAATCCTAAAGTCCACTGAGAACACTAGAAGCCTTGATAATGGTTGTCACATATAAGCACACACTTCAAAGAAGCATAATATTTTGCCTGATGGATAGAAGGAAAAGAAAGACAGTGCATAGAAGAGAATATCCAATAGGGCTTAGTCTTGATACAACATGTTTTAGAGAACAAAAAGTAGTTTCATATTAATGGAAGTTTGGAGAAAATTACTTAGAGATGATGACTGATACCCGCCTTAAGTATATGGAAACTTGACCTTCCAAAAGAAAATGAGATATATAATTTCAGAATTTTAGAGCTGGAATAACTACAGTTTGCTAGATCATGCAACTAAGTAACTCAGGTTTAGAGAGCACATTTGTCTCACCCAAGTTAACTAAGAACAAAGTCAACACTGATTTTCTTGTCCACTAGTCCAACCTTTTTTTGATGCTGCCTCTGTGCTGCACAGACAGCTCTGCGACCTGACCTACACCATTTGGCCCCATACTACAACTGGGCATTCAGGAAAAGACAAAAACAAAACAAAAGCAAGCAAACAAACAAAAAAAAATCCAGTGACTATAAAGTCAGAGGGTAGATGGGAAAATGCGAATTTTTCACTTCAATAATTTATAACACTGAACAGCTTTGGAGATTCTAACAAGAAAAACAAAAAGAAAGAAAATAGAAAAAGGGTGAAGTAATCCTATTATCTCAGTCCATTCCAGAATAAGAGCCCAACATACCACTTGGTGCATATCAGAATAAGACCACTAACATACCATGCCTGATGCATAGTTAATGGTATATTGGCAAATGTGTGACAGCCAGCATTTAGGGAGCGGGGGTAGAATGCTTGCTTCTAGGATTTCGAGTAGTCAGTACAAATTAGTTCAAATGCACTACTGTCAGTAAACCTCCAGAAGCATCCAGTGAATTCTTCAACAGCCAACCAGCCACTGCTTACAGGGCTTTTGCTGTCCTGTGGTCTTAAATCAATGGTTGATCCAGAGCTGTCCATTCCTGGCAGACAAAATAAAATTTTAACCTACCTACTTAATAAGTGCACTTCCAGAAAATTAAAGAAACTAAATCCTCCCTTCCTAGCACTATAGCATCAGTCTGTTCCATCTTAGCTTCCGCTACCTTAGCTCATTAGCTTAGACCGGACCTTGGTCTAGATAGTGCCATTGCCACCAAACTTCCAGGAACAAACGTGACAAACACATTGGCCAGAACCAATGCAAGGATTCTTTTTGGAGTACTTAAGTTATCCAGCTCTCTCTGGAAGTTACATTAACATCAGCTGCAAGTCCAGCTGCCATCACACAGAAATCAATGTCAAGTGGTGACACCCAGAGATAACACTGAAAGATTTTAGGAGCCTATGTGGAAGTCCAGAGACATTCACATGCAACGAATGCAGAGGCAGAGGCTCAATCTCCACTATGAACATCATTAATGGAACTGCACTCTTAGTGCGGTTAAATATAGATAAAAGCTCTGGAAACAGTTATACAATCTGATATCTCTCTTAAGAACTAAGCCATTCATTCCCTAGGCGTGCTAAAGTCAGTGCTTGAATGGTCCTTTAAGGAAAGTCTTCCTAGGGTTAGAGATTCTGGTGGCTTCCTCTGAAGGTATTAGCCACTTAATTAGCCTCTCCGAACTTCTATAATACTGGGAGGTTTTCTGGCTCTCTTGGCAGCTTCTTCGCATTCTCTTCTAAATTGAGTTTCAGTAAACCAGGTCACCCCAGCAGCTCTCTGCTGCCTCCTTCTGATACCAAACTGTAATAACTATCCAAACTCATCCTTTGGACAAGAATCCAATGTTACCATGAACCTCTTGCTCAAAATCAGTGACTTCTCAGTTCTTTCCTTTCCAACCTCTGTATGTTTCTGCAAAATGTTGACAACTCGTCTTTTTTTTTTGAAACTACAGATTTTCATTTTTATCTATTTTTTATTAGACATTTTTAATGTACATCATAATGTGATTCATTTTTTATTAGAAATTTTTAATGTACATCATAATGTGATTCATTTTAACATGCTTTTCATTGTGACAATTTTCATATATGCAATTTGATAAACATTATTCATATAGGTTACCCCTTACCCTCCCCTATATTTCCCCCCTCCCCCCTTCCCATCTAAGTTTTCCATCCAAGTCTTCTCTATCTTTTACTATGTAGTATTTTTCTATATGTCCTTGGGTTCCATTTCTGTTTAGGATAGAAACTTTTCCTGTAGTGGTCTTTGTTTTTATCTTGTTAGAACAATTACATGCGATTTCTAGACCATTTATATTGACCTCATTCTTATCTTCCCTACCCCCCTTTCATTATGATCTGACCTTTGAATAGGATTTTTCCTTCTTGTAATTTTGAATCAGCTCCCTCATATGAGTGAGAACATGTGTTATTTCTCTTTCCGAGCTTGTGTTCGTTCACTTAAAATAATTTTCTCTAATTCCATCCATTTTGCTGCAAATGACCCTATTTCATTTTTCTTGATTGCTGAATAGTATTCCATTGTGTATATATGCCATAGTTTCTTTATCCATTCTTCTGTTGAAGGGCACTTTGGTTGATTCCATATCTTTGCTATTGTGAAAAGCACTGCATTGAACATGGAGATGCAGGTATCTCTGTGGTATGATAACCCATCTCCCTTTGGGTAAATTCCCAATAGTGTTATAGCTGGGTCATATGGGAGATCTATTTTTAGTTTTTTGAGGTACTTCCATATTGATTTTCATAGTGGTTGCACCAATTTACAGCTCCACCAACAATGTAAAAGTGTTCCCTTTTCCCCGCAACCTCGCCAGCATTTCTTGTTGTTTGTTTTATTGATCTTGGCCATTCTTACTGGTGTAAGGTGAAATCTCAGCATTGTTTTGATTTGCATTTCCCTAATGGCTAGGGATGTTGAACACTTTTTCATGTGTTTCATGGCTTTATGGACCTCTTCATTTGAGAACTGTCTATTCAGTTCCTTTGCCCATTTGTGTATTGGGTTTTTTGGTTTTTGGGGTTTTTTTTTCTTGAGTTCCTTATAAATTCTAGTAATTAGACCTTTGTCAGATGTATAAAATGCAAAGATTTTTCCCATTCCGTGGAGGTTTCCTTGACTCTGTTAATTGTTTCTTTTGCTGTGCAGAAGCTTTTTAATTTCATGTGGTCCCATTTATCTACTCTTGTTGCAATTTCTTGAGCAATTGGGGTCCTATTAAGGAAATCTTTTCCAATGCCTATATGATGGAGTGTATTGCCTATCTTGCCTTCTATGAGTTTTAAAGTTTCTGGTTTTATGTTGAGATCTTTTATCCATTTTGAGTTAACTCTTGTGTATATTGAGAGATGTGGGTCAGCTTTCATTTTTCTGCATGCAGATGACCATGTTTCCCAGCACCATTTATTGAAAAGGTTGTCTTTTTTCCAGTTTATTGCTTTGCTCCTTTATCAAAAATAAGGTGGGTATAGGTGTG
>VMDO01030721.1:0-20939 GCA_007922755.1 Pedetes capensis
ATGAACAGAACTATCAGCGAATATCCCAGAAAAAATGTACAATTAAAATACTGATCAATAAAAAAGAAAACAGATGAAAATAAAATATCATTTGCAAACATGAAGAACAAAATAGAGACTAAAATGGAAAATGAGAGATCAATGTGAAGTTGCCAGAAACGTCAAGAAGAGGACAAATTGAGAATTCAAGTGAAAGGTATAGATGAAAAAACAAACAAACAAAAAGGCACAAGAAACAAGTCTGGAAACACAGTGATGAAGAAATACCAGTACCATTTCTGAAAGATGAACTTTAAAATATGCTCTTCTTTCCTACTACATGGACAAACATTGATGTTATTACTGATTTATTAACAATGAAGTCATAGGATGAATAGGGGACCCAAATACGCAGGGTAATTGGACAATTAGTGAAAGATATAGATATTTATAAAAAGAATAGAATTAAGCACCCAATGATGAGATGGGTGATCCAGATATTTTGAGGGAGCTTATAATGTTGGTCATCACCCTTGTAATGAGTTCTTGTAATGAAAAGGATTATATATACTTGGATGCTTTCCCAACTTTTATTTTCTAGTACTTGACTAGTCCCTAGTGTTTTCATAAATTTGATACCGTTTCATAAAAATACATACTTAACTGATATCTACTGCCTATTTACCAGGACTTCCGAACATTGCCTGCCCCAAATTTCCCATTATTGTCCTCTAATTGACCATTTATAATGTCTAGATTTTTCCTATGACCTTTTATTCCTTACTAAGTACATGCCTCGAGCACAAAATTCTATATCCATATGTTTGTGGATGGTATATTTTACCCAAAAGAATAAAATATTCTTTAATTACTACTCCTGGGTTTGATTCTCTTGTACGTTCCATGCCTTAAGGGATATATGTACATTCACTTATACTCTGTTAGGAAAATAGGCTACACCAAACCAAAATGTGAGGCAGAACATCATGGCCTTTTGAATTTCTTCATTTATCTTCATTTGAAAAGATGCACCTATTTAAAAGAATTTCCTATTTTTTTTTTTGTAAATTGATACATGATCATGTTTTCAATGACTCACTGTATTGAAAAGGTATATATATTTACAGAAAGTAGGCATTCACTTAAAGATCATCAAAATCACTTATGGATAACTTGCTATAGGTACAAGATTTAATATCAAAACCTTACAATCTTTGACTTTTGATGCAAAAAAACGGTGTTTAAAACAGTATTCTTGGTGATTGTACTGAAAAGTAAAAAATTATGAGCCACAGGATTAGAACGTTTTACTATTATAAATTTTTTACTTGCTGTTTCGTATTGCTAAACCAGAAGTGTCTGTACTGGTTAATGTATTATTTTCCCCCATCCATCCCAATATTTTCATATAAATGTAAAGTTCAAAGACCAAAGTATTCATTCAACAATATAATGTGTTTATATGGAGGAACATGACTGGTGATATCAGATTGCTTTTTATGGGATTGGTTCTTTTCCATGCTGTATTATGCATTTCTGTTGTAGTGAAAAGGTACCTGGGAAATATCGACTAAAAAGAAGTAAGGTTTATTTTGGTTCATAGTTTATGGACAGATGGCATGGTGGCTTTTAGGCCTGCAGTGAGGCAATACATCATGGCAGAAACATGTGGCAGATGGGAAAGCAAGAAAAAGATGGAAAGGAAGAAGCTAGAGTCCTAATATACTCTTTAAGCGTATGCGCTAACATCCTACCTCCTACAATCCAACCCAACATCCCAGAACTTCCACCACCTTTCATTAGCTAAGGATGAAGCTTCTAACACATGATTTTTTGGTGGACATTTAATGTCAAAATCATTACACATATTTAGCATTTATTGATAAATATTGCATAAAACATCTATCTGATGTTGTCTATCTCTGTTTTATTGATTCTGTGGATAACTCTGTAGATCACCACAAAATTTGGATAACTTTGCTAAGAATGGGAATATCAGAACATCTAATTGTACTCATGAGGAATCTGTACGTGTACTATGAGGCAGTCATTCAAATAGAACAAAGAAACACTGCCTGGTTTAAAGTAGGAAAGGTATTCATTAGGGATATATCCTTTCACTATACTTCTTCAATCTCTATGCTGAGCAAATAATCCATGAAGCTGCACTTTACGAAGAATGTAGATTTGAAATATTTATTGGTAAAGATCAAAGAACACAGCCTTGATTATGGATTGCATCCCAACATTAAGAAAACAAAAATTCTTCCGAGTCAGTAAGCAATTTCATGATAAATGGAGAAAAGATTGAGGTGGTTCAAGATTTTGTTTTATGTGGTTTTATAGTCAACATCTATGGAAATAGCAGTCAAGAAATCAAAAGACACATTTCATCGGGCAAAACTGTAGCAAAAGACCTCTTTCAAGTGCTGAAAAGTAAACATGTCACATTAAAGATGAAGGTGTGCCTAACTCTTGCCATGGTATTTTCAGTTGTATCATATGATTGCAAAAGCTGGACATTGAATAAGGGAGACAGAAGAAGAATTAATGCTTTTGAATTATGGTGCTGGAGATGAGTATTGAATATATAATGGTTTGTCAAAGAACCAAAAGATCTGTCCTTGAGGAAGGGCAACCAGAGTGTTCCTTGGAAGGAAGGATGTCTAGGCTGTCTCTTAAATATTTTGGACTTGTTGTCTGGAGGGAATAATCCCTGGAGATGGACATCATGTTTAGGACAGTGGAAGGTCAATGAATAAAAAGGAAGACCCTCAACTAGCTGGATTGACACAGTGGCTGAAACAATGAGCTTAAACCTATAAAGAATAGAGTGTATGCACAGTATCTGGGAGTGTTTTGTTCTGCTGTACACAGGATTACTATGAGTCAGACTCAACTCAAAACTACCTAACAACTACAATTGCAGAAAACAAAACATTAAAGATGAGACTATAAGAAAGCTAAATATATATGATTCATAATCCCACTGAAGATTGGTTCTTCTCCCCTGTATATATGACACTGGTTAGCCCAAGAACAATGATATACATTACAGAGATGTTAGATCAAAACACCACTAACTGATAGAATGGAATTGTTAATATCTTCCTATACCTGCAGCTATAGCACTGTGTCCTCAGATCCCATCAGATCTTGGAAGCTAGGCCTGGTTAGTACTTGTATGGGAGACTGCCTGGGAACACCAAATACCGTAGGCTTGGGAGAAGGACCTGGTAACCCCCTTCCAAAAATCAACCCACCATTGAAAATCCTATGAATAGCAGAGAAACACTGACAATATTGTTTTTTCTATTTTGTGTAGGGTCACTATGAGTAAGATACCAAGTCCACAACACCTAACAACCCAACAACAATGTACTTGGTCATTACTGATTCTGGAGCTGGATGGAGTAAAATTTCCAAATAATTGGCTTTTCATTTATTTATTTATTTATTTATTTATTTATTTATTACCAGCATCAACAGTCATCATTGGTTTTACATATTTAATGAGATAAACTTATCTTTTTTTTTTCTGGTATTGGGGGTTGAACACAGGGCCTCACGCCTGCATGCTTTGCAAGTGCTAGACCACTGAGCTGTGCCCCCAGCCCACTTTTTTTTTTTTTTTTTGCTTTATTTTGAGACAGAGTCTCATTAAATTATGCAGACTGCCTCTGGTCTCAAACTTGCAATCCTCCCACCTCTGCCTCCTGAGCCACTGGGATTACAGTTGTGTGCCACCGTGCCTGGCTTGATAAACTTATCTTATAAATTCTAATTCATTATTCATGTCCAATAAATAAGCATAAATGAACCTGTTAAACACTTTCAAATTTCATATTCCAATGGATCTAATGGCTAGAAAGTTTCACTTTTACTTGCTTAAGTCAATAATAGTGACTTTGGTTAAAATGTGCAAATTAAATGTTTTCATAAAAAGAAAATATTTGTAGGAAAATAATCAATCATTGAATTGGTTACACAATAACATTGAAATTTAAAAGATTAGCTGTTTTTAGCACCAGCTGGGACTTTGAAGATTGACATGTGCCAGGCGCGGCAAAATTTTCCTAAATATAAGCACTCCACAACAACCTGGGATACTAAATTCCTAATATTAATGTCAATGTTTTTAATTTGACTCAATTCAAGTAATCTGATATGAAGTGAGTTGCAATATACTACACTGATTGTATTGTTTCGTCGAATGAGATGCTTATAAAATGTTTTTAGTTATAAGCTCTGTAGTAAATTTTATTGTTAGTTCTTATACCATTTCTTCAATTCAGTATTACTTTCATGCTGATTGCATTCTATATTAGAATTTGGCTTGTCCATTTTCTTCATGAGAATATAGCCATTGTTCAAAAACTAATCAAAGACATCATAAAATTCTAGTGATCTAATGTTTATGGATGTTCTAACTCCATGGATCTCTTAGGCAACAGGATTATTTTCTGTAAGATATTTAAAATGCATGATTACTCATGCAGAGATTGTTAATGGTTCATTGAGATGGATTTTAATATACAGACTTCAGCATTGCTTCTTCATTTACTTGGTAAAAGGTTGTGATGAAAACAATCTAACATGAAAGCAATAGAACTTACCAATAATTGGTATGGATAACGTAACTCACATTGTAATATAACTAATGCAATCCCCAAAAACAAAATTAGTGAATTTTGTAAAGGGATAAGGCACCTAAGAAGTTAACTAGTTGGTCTGATATCTTCAAATATCAAGTATACATTTGGAAATATAATATTAAAATGTAAAAATAATGTTCTTTTTTCAGCAAAGTGAATATCTACCAATCTCACTCTGAAATGAAAACACATATATATTTTTATCATATTAAAAGTTTTTATAATTTTATAACTTATTTTATTTCTAATTTAAGTCTGTATTTTGGGTGACTCATGGGAGGAAGAAAAGGGCATTAGAAAGAAGATCCAGAAAGCAATTTAAAATTAGCATTAATTTGCCAATGGAATGAAACAGTCAACAAAATGTTAGTTTTTAATTGTTCTCTGGGTCTTCTCCCAATAATGACATAGATTATCTAACTTCTAGTTCAACATTGTTTTTCAGCACACAGCATAGGCAAGGTACTAGTTAAATGTTCATATAATAAAATTAATTATATCTCATTAAATTGGATATGAGCTAAGAAGCTTCAGAAACTGATAAAAGCAAAATATTATTGCACTGTAATATTTTTACATTCATTAATTCCATGAATCATCACATTTGTTCTTTCAATCTGCAAAGATATTCTATGAGATTGCTACTTGTTATTTTCTGTATTATATGATGATTACAGTTTGATGCTTGGAGAGGTTAATTAACTCATTAAATATCACAAGGCTATAGTAACAGCTGTAGATGTGACTAAAACAGAAATTTTTTAAAATTCTAAAGCTTGGGTTCTTAACTGATAAACCATAGTACAGTATTTTACTAAAAGAGATAGGATAGAATACTATCTGTATCATATACTATCACTTTCTCTCAAGAAAACTGAAATAATTGATGGGTTAATGCCTGAAAATTGAACCAAAGCTAAATAGATGTATTTTAAGTTGAAATAAATATTGGAGTCATTCAAGTCAAGTGCACATGCTTTGATATTTTGTATGTCATGAAGTTCTTACTACCCATTTGTTTTCTTCAAAGAGTTCATGCTACTAACATGGATGGGAATAATATTTTTATGAATAGTAGTTAAAATTTGATAAGAGTTCATGATTACACATTCACTGAGGTTATTGAATACTTATCAAGGCAACTTCCCTATGCCTTAGGACTATTGTATGGATGTGAATATCAGAAATATTCTGTATTACAAATTCAACAATTGAATCAAATGTATAGAATATGCCCTATCTCTCATTGGATATCACTTGTAAGAAATATAAGACTTTTTGGCAATGCTGATAATTAACCTGGACTTCATGCATGCTAGGCAAGGGCTTTACCATTAAGCTATACTCTTAGCCCTACATGAGTACTTTTCATAAGACAAAATATTATATTTGAGGTCTAGAGCACTTATGTAATAGTGAACATTATTAATCAAGAATCTATTAAAATCTAATAATCATGACAAGACATGTGCACATGTGTTTTTGCTGAAAAGTACTTGTGGAAAAATTTGAGAGCATGTATTGAGGCACTACTCAATTGTTCAAAATATTGTATTTTGCTGATCCTAGTCGATGAAGTAATACTTATTGTTTATTAGTTTGATCATTAATGGAAGAATGCATTTGGGATGCTGTCTAAGAATGAACAAATTAGTTAATAAAGAACGAACAAATCCGCTAACAAATTAGCTTAAGAAGATGCTGCTTATAAGCAGTATTTAACATTAAAACTTGGGGACCTATGCTAATTATATGTTGTTGTGTAGTAAATTACCATAAAAGTTAGCAGCTTTGAAGAATAAACGTTTTTTTTTTCTTTTTAAATTTCACATAGTTTTCTGAGGCTAACGAATTCAGAAACACTTTTTCCATGTAGTTTTTGGCTTTGGACCTCTCCTAAGATTTCAGTCCAGTTGTCAGCCAGGTAGGTAGTTTGAAGGCTTGTTTGTGACTCACTCATATTGCTGGCATGTTAATGTTGACTATTGACATGTGGCCTCCGCTCCTTTCCTTTGGGCATCTCCAAAGGGCTACTTGAGTGCTCTCACAGTACAGCAGCTGATTTCTCCTGAAGCTAGTGAATCAAGAGAGCAAAACAGAATTTACCATGTTTTTTTAATATTATAATTATTAGCACATATTAATTGTACAAATTAGTGGAATTCCCTGTGACATTTCTATACATTCATATATCATGAATGCAATGTTTTATAATCTAGCTTCAGAAGTCACAGACTACCATTTATTCAATATTCTATTAATTACCCTGCTCAGTTATGTTTCTCATCACAGGACTGTAACTGTATTACAAAGGAAGAAGAATACCATGAGGTAAATATCACTAATGGCAACCTTGGAGGCTGGCTGCCATAAGACCATGTACTAATATTATGGTCCTGGACAAACTTCCTAACATTTTGAGGTGAAATCAGTTCCTTATTGATAAAATAAGGATGTTAATGATCTACTGGGTCATAATAAGCCAATCGAAAATTCAGTGCCCTACAACTACAGCTATTTATTCTTTCTCATGATTCTGTCAGATGACAATTCAGTTATGTTCAACATACTATTGGCTGAGATCATTCATTTGGGAGTTGACTGTGGCTCCAATTTACCCAGTATTAATGCACTTGCTGTTTCGTCTCCCAAATATCTCTATATGGTCTCAAATACAATAGCTTATTTTACCTTACATCATGGCAGCAGCGTCTCAAGGAGAAGAATTTTTGAATAATGACAAGATAAGAAATATGAGTATTTATCAAACCTCTGCTTGCATCTCATTTACTGTTCTATTGGACAAAGTGAGTCACTTGGTCAAACCTGGAGCTTAAAGGGAATACACATGAATACAGATTCAGGGATGTATGGCTTATTAGGAGCCACCAATATAATGTCAGGTACTGTCACGTTCCATCCAACTCATAGCGACCCTATGCACAGCAGAACAAAACAATACTCCACACTGTTCCATACACACTTTCCTTTTTTGTTTGAGCCCATTGAAGCACCCTCTATGCTTCTTCTCATTTTGAGCTGTCCCACATCTGCAGAAGGAGGTTCCAGGAACTGTACTCCATTCTCATCATTAAGGTCGACTATACATAGAGGAGGCAACTCTTCTTCATTCGTCTCTTGAATACCTTCCAGCCTAGGGGGTTCATTTCCTCACACTATGTTTGACAGTGTTTCCCTGATATTCATACAGTTTTCAATGGCTAATTGTCTCCGCAGGAGGCTGCCAGGCCCTTCCTCCTTTTCTATCTTAGACTGGAAGCTCAGTTGAAACCTATCTACCATGGGAGCCCCTGCTGGTTTCTGAAATACTAGTGACATAGCTTTCACCATCACAGAAACACAGAAGCCTCCACAGCATGAGAAGCTGACAGACACTTAGGGGACCAATATAATAGTAAGCTATAAATGATAATAAAATCTATCAATAGAATGTTTGAAAATATTAGAACAATGTAAATATATGTAACAGATATTTAGTAGTTAGTAGTTATTATCAGGTATTTATAAGGAAGCTATACAGTTTTGAAGAGATATGAAATATATAGAAAATGTGGTCATTTGTTCCAAAGTAATGGTAGAGGAAAAATAGAGATATTCACTCAGCATTTCTGAGAGAGAAATACTGGTAAGGGAAATGCAATGAAAATTGGGAGTACAAACAATTCTTCAGAAAAATGTAAGTAAATTTTGGTAATATGTAAACAAAGATAATGTTCAGAAGAGTTTTCACTATTTTGAAAGCAGAAACTGTGTTGCCAGTATATTGTAACTAGCACCTCCCCACCCAACATCCCCATTGTGAGCATTCTCTGCTTCTTCATCATGCAAAATAAAAATGTTTAAAAATCCATAATGTAATTTTCCTTTTGCAAATAACATAAATTGGTTTCTTTTTATGTTTGTGAATATCTTAACATTAATACTTAAATTTCATTGGCACTGTTGGCAGCTCAAGGAAAAATGAGCCACTTTTCTTCAATAAGAAACAGGGCTGCTGAATCATGGTTCTAGGAATCAAGGGACATTTGTTGAAAATAGTTATCTAATAAATTATGATTTTAAAAGTAGTAATTTCTTCCCTATTTCTAAAACAGGAGTTAGTTTTTCATC
Organism: Pedetes capensis; assembly: GCA_007922755.1. Lineage (NCBI taxonomy): Eukaryota > Metazoa > Chordata > Mammalia > Rodentia > Pedetidae > Pedetes > Pedetes capensis. The sequence continues at coordinate 8,766 of VMDO01030721.1, forward strand.
TTTGAATGTTGCTAGAGAAATTGGAAGAACAATACACATCTATCAGCTGAGTTTATGTTCTTAAAATATGCCAAAAATATATTATAATTCTAAAATTCATCAGCTAGGATTATAATTTGCAGCATAATGGCTTCTTCCCTAAAAATATGGCCAGGAAATTAGCTTACATTGTCTACTCAGCTAATATTTAAGCTGATTTCTTAGTTTTTCCCCCTGTATTTTTAGGTTGATCTTTCCTAAGAATTCTATATAAAACTGGGGTAAACTAAGGATCCACAAGTGGGACAGCTGCACAGAGGAGAGGTAGCAGATGTTGTTTGGTCATGTTTTCTCCAGATTAAATAATTACAATTCACACCTTTTGCTTTTTAATGGTAAAGAAAAGAAACTGAGAATTAGGCAGCTGTGCTCTCCATAAAATAGACACATTTGAAATGAGCAAGGACGTAGCATGTCGGTCAGTCCTCTAAAAAAAAAAAACTAATATCAATGATTCTTAAATTTCATTATACATCCAAATTACTGGAGGTACTTGTTTATAATGGAAATTTTTGTGCACAAGTTGAAGATTTTGAATACAGAGATGTGGAATGGGGTCTAAATAGGTGCGTCCCAAATGGGTGATGCTGATACAGGTGGCGTTCAGACCTTCTTATACCCTGGACTTTCTCAGGAACATGGATTGCTCCTTGATATTTTGTACCTCAGAGCTTCTGAATATTCCAGAAGAAGAGCTTAGGAAAGTGACCTCCCAACACCCTTCAAATGAAAGGAGTAGAACAAAAGCAGGCATTAGTGTTACTTTCAAAGTAGGTTGGCCCAAGTAGCCTGGCAATGCTCTGTGATGAGGAAGATGGGTAAGGGGAATATATTTTAAGGGTGACTCAGGATGCTAAGGCAGGAGGACTGTCAATTTAAAGCCAGAGACAACTTCCACAAATTAGCAAGACCCTGACTCTAAATAACAACAAAAAAAAATTTTACAGGATAGGCTTTGGTGTCAGGTCAAATCTTCAGTGTTCATACCTTAGAGCAACTATTTCATAATAGCTTTATACATGACCCTATTTTTCCAAATCACTGTAAAATTCCAATATTCATAATTTACACCATCATACTTACAGAATCCTAAGGTACAATATTCTTTTTACTGCAAATATTTAATTTGGATGTATATATCTTCCTTCAAGGACTTTACCATGATTTCCTTCTCCTTTAATGTACATGTTTTTTTCCTAGAAATCTAGTCATTTTATATGACTTTTACCCTAAATTTTCCTTATAAAATTATACCACCAATCTTCTCCTTCAACAGAGATGCTATGTGGTTGATTAGTAAGTGATTTATTGCATTTTCATCTCAGGTTTCCAAATGCAAATACAAATTTAAATGAAAATCTTAGACACTTCCAGTCACATGTCTCTTAGAGAACCTACCCCAGTTCTTCCTAAACTCTTGGGAATCATATTTCTGATGCCTTCAGTCATCCTACTCCATCATTTTAAGAAAGATCACATATGGTGAAAGGAAGAGGATCAAGCATGACTTCAAAGAATTCACTATATTTGAAATGAGTCTTAAGGGGTATGTAAGAGTTCTGTGGCATTCTAGACAGAGGTAATAATATGAACAATGGCAGAAACCACAGCAATTCTGATTCAACATGTTTGAGATAGGGGCCAGGAATCTGTATTTCTAACTGAATTCCTCATTCTATCATAATGCTGATGTTTCACTTTATATTATTCTATTATGATGCAGGTAGTACTTTAAGTAACAGTGATTGGCTTCATTAATTCTATAGCAAAATCTCAGCTACAATGCTCTGCTCCCCAGCTTGATATAGTTATGCTATAATATATAAAACTAATGGTTTGGATGTGATGAGGAAGTCTTCCCATCTGATAGAAGAGGATATGTGAAAGATGTTGAGGGTAACTATGGAATCTTCTAAGTTTACAAAACAGAAGAATGGAAACATGTAGTATTTAACCCAAACAGAATTCAAAGTTAGAGGTCTAGGACTGGAATTTTGATGATTATTTCTTTGGCATGTTCGAACTTTCTATCTAACCGAAGATTCTTCTGTTGGTTTAATGCATACAACCTCTTGCAAAAACAAGTAAAAAAATGCCTCTGCATCAAGAAATAGCTATTTTATGAAGCACAGAAGAGATTCTGGTATTTCTCAATGGTGCTTAAATTAAGGAAATATTTTCCTTTTACTCTGGAAAGTCAGGCTCAGGAAATACTTTCCCACAGTTTTAAATCTTATTTGGGTAGAAGCCTTTAGGAGGAATTCAGTGCATATGAAAAGCAGAAGCAAGATTTATAGATCCGGTCATTGTCCAGTGTTTAGAAAGAAACAATGTAAAATACATGCACTAGCAGAGAGACAGGCCTGGCCTTGGGCTTTGTAAAAGGACATCTAACATGAAAGATGCTGCAGAGAAGAAGTGGTAAGAATTGATGTCAGGATGACTTATTATCCCCCTCTTTCCGATTCATTATGGAGCTTCTCTGTGATCTCCTGTATAAATCAAAGGGGCTAGAGTGAAATAGACAGAATTTCATACCTGCAAAAAAAAAGTCAAAAGAATGCCTAGCCTTATTATTGTACAATCAATACACATGTTCCTCTACAAAGATCATTTGTATTGGTTTCTATTTTTTTTGTTTGTTGGCATATTTCTATGTAATTTTCTTCAAATTTTTCTTCTCTTTCCCAACTGAACTGCACACTCCTCAAGGCCAAGGGTCATGCCTGTGATTTCCTTAGTAGCATCTCACAGAGTCTAGCAAAGCATTTTGTCCACACACTGGGATCTCAAGATTTGCTTAAGGACTGCCTCAATATAATAGCGAAAGGCAATTGTAAACTTTTCTGCATTTTGTGCACATGTCAAAATGTGGAGCCCAAGGATAAATGGCATACTTTGTATTAACTTATTTGCAGCCTTGTCAGCAAGTACTTAAAATGAAACCTGTCTTTCCTTATAACAAGATTGTCAGAGAGATTAATTTATGTTATCTGATTGACTCCTGACACTAACTGAAGTGTTATAATTTTTGCCTTGTACTAATGTTACTGAATTTATGAGAGATTTTCACCTTACTACATAGCTTCATAAAACCACTTCATTTTAAGAAAACACCCTTCAGATAAAATGAAAGAAAGTTATTTAGGGACTGTAATCACCACTTCATCCAAAAAGGGTCTCCGTTTTTTCAGAGTTGAAGGACAGACCCAGAACTCTGTGTACAGACCCTGAAAACTTTAAAGGTTCAGAAGAATTTCATCATTGGCTCTGATTGCACATAATCACTATTTTTATTACATGTAGCATGTGAAATTGAAAAGATAATGAGGCAGATGTTTTAAAGGGGAAAAACTTTCCATTAAAAGATTTTTTTCATATAATACTGTATATATAAAAATGCATAGAAAGATTGCTTGAAAAGAAGCAACCAAAAAGACCCTCTTAACACCTCATGTCATAAATGCAATTCCCTTTTGGAGATTTTAATAAAAATGTATCTTAAAGAAAAACTCCATGATTCTGTATGGCGGTTAAGAAAGAAGACTTAACAAGTGTGCTATTATGGCACTGTACTGAATAAAAGTTGTTTGGCATTAATTCTGTCCATGGAAATAGTGCCTGTTAACTGAAAAATAAGGCTGAGGTTTAGCTGAGGTGGTAGAGCGCTGCTCTGAGAACTATGAGGCCCTGAGATAAATCCCCAGCACTGTGAAAACAGGAGAAGGACATGGCAGCCCATTTCCGAAACAATCTCAAAACAATCAGTCATTGTAAACCCTATGAAGGTAGCCATTAGCTGAACTCAAAACTCGATGGCACCTAAGAGTAACAGCAACTGAAACATACATAGAAAGTCTTATCTGGACAAAATTCTCCAAGAGACTCTATCAGTACTCTCAGAGTTGGGCAATCTCAAACCTGGGTACTCAGAGAAAGCAGAGCAGCACTCTACCATGTGAGCTTAACCCCAACTCTGGGAATGAGTTAAGATCTAAAAAGTCACTGTCTTGTCTTTTAATGTCAAGGGGCAAGTCAGGGGAAATACATCAAAACATGGCTTTGCAAATTTAACATTTTAAAGCTGACACTGGTGCTCTTTCTAGGTCAAAACAAATCCAGGTCTATGAATAATTTCTTTTCCTACTGAACACAGACTATCTCATCCTGAATGTGCAGGTAGATAGAACGTAGGTTGACATTGTTGTCCATATTTAGTGAGCCTATTTATCATGGAATATCCAACATTTTCTTTGCTTTTCTTTATAAACACAATCAAAATAGACCACAAGTGAGGCAATGCCACCACTGAATACCTTGTTATAAATATCCTATATTTTGTATATGGAATCATGCATGAAATGTAACAGTAAAAATACCAATAACCATCCAGCAGCAGAAACGTGACACATCAATAACAACTAATGTTTGTTAAGCACTTACCTCACATGCAGGTTGCTATGCTGGTAGATTTGTACATATTAACCTCATAATTTTACACCATACACTTAAATGCCCTTTTGTGTTCTATAATTATAATACATGTAAAAGCCTTTGGCGGATTGTTATTATTATTGTTATCCCAATTGTATATCTGAGAAAATCCCTAGGACTAAAATATTCAGCTCCCAGTGACAGAACTAGAATGTAAAATGTGACCAGTTCAAACAGCCGTTAGCCCAGTAATCCATGAAACACTATAATTTGATGCATTTGTTGGATGAAAGAGTATTTGGTAACTCTAATCAGTGGTTTGGCCTCATGGATATTATCCCAGCTGCCTTTATGGCTATTGTCTCTTTACCAGTTATGGATTTATAGATTAGTGTGCTATATCTCAAATCCATTTAAATCTCTACAGTATATTTACTACTATCATACCATCATTCTTTATGGAGCTGAATTTCACAAAGTGGTCATAAGTTTCCTTCCTGCAGAGAATTTGAGGAAATGAGTAGTCAAGAACAGACCTCTGCTAATTAGCTCCGAGAGTCTGTCTGTCTGATGGGGGCCATTAGCAAGGAAAATGAGAAGCAATCAGTGAAAGGACTTCTATCTCAACAACATACAGGAAGGAGCTGACAAGATTTCAACAAACTCAACAGCCATCACTCAAAAGTCTCTATGCATTTCAATGAAACATGAACCCAGAATAGTATGTACACAATGAATGTATGGAGGATCATTAACGAAAAATATTTTAGGATTTATATCATGTAAACCAACTTCAGATAGTTTTAAAGATGTGACTGGCAAAAAGCCAAAGAAAATGAACACAAATCCCTCTTTCTCTGAATTCCATGCTGTTAGAAAGCAGTATGAGAGGAGAAAAACTCCATTTGGCAGCATTATAGGTCACAGAACATGAGAAAAACATGCACCTATATTTTAGTGATGATAATCCAATGTTAATAACTTTACACTTACATCAACATTAAGTTTTACATTTACAGTTTATGAAACGTGAGTAAGAAAATTATAGAACAAATATGGGATTTCAAGACAAGGAGAGGGGAAGGAAAATGCAATTCTTTTCAAGTAAATGTAAATATTAAGTCTAAGACTGGAAAAAATGGAAAACAAGATTTAGAATGAAAAGCTATTAAAATGAATGAGCAAATTATAAAATAACAAAATAAATTTTTTATTATTGTTGAATTTGAATGCTTTTGAGGCTAATAATAATTAATATTTTGCTTAGTACGTATGAGTGAAATAAAACTGTACTGAAACTGGGCACCATAGGTGAGGCAGGAGGATCTCAGGTTCAAGGGCAGAGGCAGCCTTTGCAGGTTAGCAAGATGCTGTTGGAAAATAAAAATAAGATTAAAAGGGAATAGGTGTGTGTCTCAGTGTTAGAGTACTTTCCTAGCATGTACAAGGCCCTGGGTTCAAGCCATCATTACTAAATAACATAAAAACTGCAGAAGTCATCATATCCTGGAAAATTATAGGTAAATAAAGGATGAATTTATGTTTAACAAAAACAATCAAGACATGATTTACTTCATTCTTAACAATATTCTGCTTTCATGAACTTAAGAACATGAATAAATTAGGGAATGCTTCCAGGAGAAAGTAATTTTAAACTGAAAAATTAAGATGACTGGAATCATCCAAGTAAATGACGGGAGCTGGGAAGTGGTGGATTATAAAAATAAAGGATCGCATAAAATCCTGGTATTGAGACAAATCGAGAGTATGATATAGGAATTAAGGAATAGAATTCTGCTTTAAACAAAGTCAGCTTATGTAGGGTCTCATGAGTAATTGAGTTATTGGTAACTTTTTAGAGTATAATTTCAATGGATAGAAGTGAAGCCAAAGAAAAATTATTGGAAAATAATAACAAATTGAATTCATTTTAAAAAGTTCTATAGGATATTTCCCCACAAACAAGTAATATAGACTTACAAGTGAAGAGTACACTTTCTAAATACAAAATAATATTTTAGTTATTTTATTTTCATTTATACATGATAACCAGTAATGGGCTCTAATACAAAATGGCTTCAATAAATGTTGATAAAACACAAATGAGAGGCAGATGATATATTTTAAGACCAATACAAGCAACTTAATGACTATTTTTAGAAAATTTCTATTTCAAAAATCAATTTCATCTTTTCTTATTTTTCAAATTTGGCATAATAACTTAGTACATGTCATATATCTGTGCTGAAGACAATTCAGTACATCTACTTTGGGTAAAGTATTAATATTGAAGCATTTCTCAGGAAGCAATGTGATATTTATATTCATGCCTAAAAAAATTAATGATCATGCATACGTATTTATAATATTGCTAGATGGATTGAGGTCCAATCTTTGCCAGAGATATTATGCTATTTCAACTATACCATAAAGGGTAACACATTATTGTCATCTTTTTATCAAACATTTTACATAAGGCAATTTATGGGTTTATTGATATGTATTTACTAAATTTAGTTCATCAGTGAAAATTTGGTCTGATGTAATTTCAATACTATGATTTATGAAGATGAGTTTACTGATATTCCTGCTAATTCTATATCAAAAATAAGTTTTTTGAGGTATTTGAGGGTTGAACCTAGGGCCTCACACATACTTTGCAAGTACTCTACTATTGGGCTACTCCCCAGCCCATTTTTTTGTGTTTTATTTTATTTTATTTATTTTTTTTTTGAGTCAGGATCTTGTTGAATTACACAAGCTGTCTCTCACCTTGAACTCATGATCTTCCTGGCTCCACCAAGTGAGTAGCTGGGATTACAGGCATGCACCAGTGCACTTGGCTACAAACATAATTTTTTAAGTCTCAGTCAATAAATCTTAGCAACTTAGGAAGTACTATGATGGACATAGACATTCTCAGAGCACATTCTTCCTCATTCTGTAGTCTTGAACTAGTTATTTTTCCTCTTTTTTCTCTAGTTTTCGTCAGTGAAAACTGAGGGCATTAAACTAAATAATCCTGATGGTATTATACCTGAACAACTCCCAGAGAATAATTTTTAATGTTTTATTCTCCATATTAAAATATTATTCTATTTTTGAAAACTGAATAAAATTTTATTTTAAAAAGTATCATACATTACATAGAAATTATACATCCTAATGGAGACAGATCAGGAGGACCCACCTCTTCTTGGGGTGCTGGAGATGAAGTACTGTTGTGGTTGTTGTTAGGTGTCGTCCAGTCAGTACCTGATCTGTAGTGACCCTGCATACCACATGCTAAATAGTATTACTGCTTCTCTTTTATTCATAGGGTTTTCAATGGCAGATTGTTTATTGGGAGTGGGTTTTTGGGTCCCTCTCCCAAGCCTACAGCACCTGGTGTTCCTAGGTGGTCTCCCATCCAAGTACTAACCAGGGCCAACCCTGCTTGACTTCTGAGATCTGATGGGATCAGAGGCCAAAGTGGTATGGCTGTAGGCTGCAGTATTGTTTAATACAATGTTAAAATGAATATTAGTGTTAATGATAAAGTTGTTTTCATTCTTACTATAAGTGTTCTTTCTATTGCTCACTTTTTCTGCAAGGAAGTACAGATGATGTGGGAAAAGGGTGATTTGACTCTCTAAGTGGCAGCTGTTAGACCCTCCCTTACTATCCTGGCTGCTTTGAGTAAAGAACTGACAGTCATGCAGCCAACTGAACCAGCCCTATACCATCACCACTGGTCCTGAATACTTCATAGATGCCTTAAGAAAGCCACATGATAATTGCCTCTGCAACACAACTCCAGCTCCTGAAAGTGCAGCCCCCAGCCCATAGTCATTTCAAATCATTTGCAGTTCACAGTGGCCTTTTTGCTATCACAAGCCACAGTGAACCCTAGATGATCTATGACCAAGCAAGGCCAGAGGGAGCAATTCCTTTGGAGGCTAACCAGGGGGATGGGTATGACTTGTCCAAACACAAACTTTTATTCCCATGAGTGGTTTCTGTGATTGGTGCAAACTTCCCAACTATGGCTATATAAGTAGGCTCTTTGGCTCACTAAAAGCTGGCTGAGAGGAACCCTCCTGTGTTGCCCTCTAGTGTTACATTAGGCTCAAGAAATGGCTTCTCTGGTGTGGTCTCTTTGCCCACTTCTAGCAGTGCAGGATAAGTTGGTAACACAAAGAAAGAAGCAATGGGGACAACAGAACAGTGATGACAGTACCACTACCTGGGCACACATTCAATTACATGACATTTGGGGCACATTTTGATCCAAATCATAACAAAATCTTAGAATAATGGACCCATACCATCAAAGAGGACTAGCAGAAAATCATAAAGAAATGTGAATAATATCTGTAATATGAACAACTTTATGCAAGAATTATTTAACTATTAAGGAAGTGTCTAGATAATGCAGTAGTAGAACTGATGAGGGGCTTGGAGTAATTGAGACTCACCCTGAAACATGAAGTAGGACTGTAGAATTCAGGATAATACAATAAGGCACACCCTAGTCTAGACTCTAAATTAGTCGCTCAAGAATACAAAAAATAAACAGTGAGCCGTGGCCCCTGACTGTAATCCCAGCAACTTGGGAAGTTGTAACAGGTGGATTGTGTGTGTGAAGCTGGAGACAGCCTGTGAAATTTAGTAAGTCCCTGTTTCAAAACACCAAAAATAAATTAAAATTTAAAAATGGAGGCAAATGCTGTGGCACATGCTTGTAATGCCAAAGACTCAGGAAGCTTAGGCAAGATCGAAAGTTCAAGGCTAGAGAGGCACCCTGTATAACTAAAAGGAGTCTGTGTCAAAATAAAAAATAAAAATAAAAAAGGGACTGAGGTGCACCTCAGTGGTAAAGCACATGTGTGAGGCCCTGGGTTCGATAACTCTCCAGTACTTAAAAAAACAGATGGAATTACAAAGACCCAATTTCTGGAAATTAGAGCATTGGTCGAAAGTAAAGGATGAAAAAAAAAATCAATAACAGGGCATATGGTTGGAATGCCAGATCTGACTTTTTTTATTTTTTTGGTCCCCAAACTAAGCATTAAATCATTGCTCTACTTGCTTCTGGAATCTAATTCAGGTATGAGCTGCAAATCAGAGTTATGCTGTCCCAAGTTTGAGGATGAGGACAAGGAGCCAGAATAATTATTACTACAATGTCTAGTGGAATGTCATTTTTCCAGCTGGCACCAGTGAACAGTGGTAAAGAGACTGTATCAGGACAGAGGGAGGAAAACCCACATTAGGAAGTAGGAAAACTGGATTCGGGTTCTAGTTCTGCTATAACCTAGTTAAGTAATCTTGGACATTTTTTAACTCATTGGATTTTTTTAAATATATGTATACCATGTGTGTTTTGGACTACATAGACCACTCTTCTTTCTTCCATCTTTAACATTCTCTGGTAATAGGGAAAATGACTTGTAACTATTCTATGTGGTTTTCTATTTCAGACAGATACTCTTAGATGCATGACTTACTCTTCCTGAGATCATAAGTAAACTGATATTTGGGTTTGCATCTTTCTTAAGTTAACTGCACCCTATAGGTACCTTTGAAAAGGACATTTCTATTTTGACTATTTTTTGTCCCTTTCTCTTTTGAGTAAGATTGAAAGGATGTCACTGAATAACCACAAGGAAACATAGAATGAGTTTTTTCTTTGATTTTCATTTACTTTGAAAAGGAAATGCACATTTTGTATTTCTTAGAAAATAATGATAATATTTGACATGTTATGTTATTGTTGTTAGGTGCAGTCAGGTCAGGTCCAACTCACAGTGACCTCTATATGGGTTTTCAGTGGCTGATTGTTTTGAGATTGTTGTGGGAGAGGACTGCCTCATCCTTCTCCCATTTTTTGTGGTGCCGGGGATCAAACCCAGGGCCCCATAGAGTGCAGAGTGGCACTCTACCACCTGAACTAAGCCCCAGCTCTTAACAACAATAACAATTTATATTAGTGGGTAATGATTAAACTTTGTGTTTATTGTTGTTGTTATTAGGTGCCATCAAGTCGGTATCTGACTCATAGTGACCCTCATAGGGTTTTCAATGGCTGACTGTTTTGGGATTGCCTTGGGAGTGGATTGCCAGGTCCTTCTCCCATATTGTGTTTATATGCTTCCTAAACTAAAAAAATACTTTCTTTTTCTTTGAATTTCAACCAAGCTATTATGCTTCTGTCTCCTTTTAGATTTGAAGACTTGATTTGCAAATATTTACAGATTTGCAAATACTTTACAGATGAAATAAGTGTGGTATATTCTTCCTTTAATATTATATATTAGTTTGGGAAGATTTGTACTGGGGGGCTGAGTCCAGGACCTTATGCATATTTTGCAAGTGTTCTACCACTCAGTTGCAACTCAGTCCCTTTAAAATTTTTTATCTTGAGACAAAGTCTCGCTATTACTAAGCTACCTCTGGCCTCAATCTTGCCATCTTCCTGCCTCCACCTCCCACATCACTGGGATCACAGGTGTGTGCTATCCCCCGGGTTTCAACAGTGCTCCTCTTGTTTGGCAAAACTGCAGCTGTTGGACAACAGTATTCATGCCTCATTTGACAGCCCCTTAAATTTTATATCGTTGGTATTGATTATGCAATAGTATCCCCTTGGTAAGCCTTGCAATTTCTTGACTCAGATTGGCAAGGTAATAACAAGAAAATTTCACTCCTGGATGCTTCTGAGCTTCCCATAAGTCATTTTATTCCACGCTTGCAAAGAATCTAGACATCTCAAAATCATCTACATTATTTTAATGTTTAGGCCCCTTCATTAAAAAGTCAACATTTGAGTTTTATTTTAGAAATATATCTCTGTTAAAATCTATCTACACAAACTTCTTTGACTTTTCATTTCTATAAAATGTGAAGAAGAAAATTAATGGAACTGTAAGAATTAAATTTTTATTTCATTTTGACAGTTAAGGAATGATTTTTCAAAGACAATATTGTAGATTATAAGGGCTGTCTGACAAGAAATGTTAGAACATGCATTTTAACAATATATACTAATATTTCCATTTTCAGTTTTTTGAAGGACTCTTTGAAAATATATTTAACTATTATTACATTGAATTACTGTACTTGCTAAAATTTAACATTCAATGTTGTTGTTGTTGCTAGGTGCTGTCGAGTCCATATCCGACTCATAGCGACCCTCATAGGGTTTCAATGGCTGACTGTTTCAGGATTGCCTTGGGAGTGGATTGCCAGGCCCTTCTCCCATTCTTGGCAGTGCCGGGAATTGAACTCGGGGCCTCAGAGATGGCAGCACAGTGCTCTACCAACTGATAGATTTGGTATTTTTAGCTGCATATCCCCTGACATCTTTTATTTCATTGTCAACTTTTCAATTTTATTATGTGATGAACAAACATGTATATTAAATCATGTTGCTCACCAGAATTGCAATTTTCTGGGTCTAATTTTCCTACATTATGGAAGTTCAGCATAATTTTTCTACAAGTATATGCACACTTATATGAGAAGTATATAATTATATATGAGAAGTATATAATTATATATCTTTAATTCATAGCACAAATATTTAAATCACTATCAATTCATGTGAATAATGGATGAGAGAGAGAATTTTTTCTCCTTTACTTGGCAAAAGTTGGTGGAGTACAATGTAATATAGCATCGGCTTTTTCCATCATGCAACTATTACATAACTTTTGGTTA
>VMDO01030722.1:0-20932 GCA_007922755.1 Pedetes capensis
AAAAAAAAAAAAAAAAAAAAAAAAAAAAAAAAAAAAAAAAAAAAAAAAAAAAAAAAAAAAAAAAAAAAAAAAAAAAAAAAAAAAAAAAAAAAAAAAAAGAAAGAAAAGAAAAGAAAAACAAAAATTAAAAGAATGGACTAGGGATGCAGACCAGTAGTACAGCAATTGCAAAGTATTGTGGATTCAACCCTGAAGTATCAGGGAAAAAAAAGTAAGGTATCAGAATCTGCAATGGTTAAAATAACAGTGGAAAAAAATCTATTTTCTTATTTCTGAGCTGTAATAATATCCATCCAATTTTCACAGCAAACTTAATGTAAATCTAGAACATCTTGTGGTACCAGTAAGTAAGAATGTGCTTACAAAATGATAATATAGCAAAAATGTGAGTCAACTTTAAAGAATTCCCAATGACCAAAGTAGAACAATTTGAGTAACAAATATAACTATATTGTTGTTAGGTGCCAGTGAGTTGAATCTGACTTGTAGTGATCCTATAAATAGCATAATGAAACACTCCCTGATTTTGTGCCAGGCACACAATCTTATTTATATTTCAACCCATTGTTGAAGATACTGTGTCAATCCATCGAGTTGAGGGTTTTCCTTTTTTTATTGACCTGCCACTCTCCCAAATATAATGTCCTTCTCCAGGGATTGGTCCCTCCTCCTGCCTGTTGTTGTTGTTAGGTGCCGTCGAGTCGGTATTCGAAAATACATAAGACACAGTCTAGTTATCCTTGCTTCCAAGGAGAATTCTGGTTGCACTTCTTTTAGGACAGATCTGTTGGTTCTTTTGGCAGTCCAAGGTATATTCAATATTTGGCTCCAGCATCATAATTTAAAAGCATCAATTCTTCTGCTGTATCCCTTGCCCAATGTCCAGCTTTCAGTCAACACTCATAGGGTTTTCAATGGCTGATTGTTTCGGGAGTGAACTACCACATCCTTCTCCCATTTTTGCAGTGCTGGGGATCAAATGCAGGTCCTTAGAAAGTACAAGCAGCGCTCTACCATCTGAGCTAAACCCTAATCCATATAATTATATTAATGGGTTATAATTCATAGCATAAAGTAAACATCTCTGAGACCTTACTAATATAAACAATAAGTAGTGATGAAGGAATGGAAAAATCTCTTTATATTGCAGGATTTCAATTAACATAGAAGGAATGAGGAAAATAGAAAATTAGGTAAATGCCACAATCATAAGTGTTGCAGGAAAGAACTATTGGTGGATGCTAAAATTATGATAAAGAGCAAAATTTTACATAATCTCAAAGTAACTATCCATTTGGTTAGTTACAAAAGAAAAAATAATAACTGCAGTAATAGAGTCTCACAGACACCAGCTTAACCAAATGATCCCTAGTAATAAATAAGCTATGTTATGCCATGTACCTTGTGGTGTGATGCATAACTTCAATTTAATAATGGGAAAACACAACCAACTCAAATTGAGAGGCAGTCCATAAAATAGGTGAGGAGAGCCTGAGCTCAAGGCCAGCCTGGCTACATGGTGAAACCATACTGTCTCAAAAAACAAAAACCAAACCAAACCAAAACAAAAAATGCTGATGAGGATTCTTGAGAAGTGTCAAGGTCATTAGAGATTAAGACTGAGGAGCTGTCTCAGATTGGAGAAGTATAAAAAGACATGATGTTTCTATGGAGTGTGGGATCCTAGATCTCATCTTGATCCAGAGTAAAGAATATTAGTGGAACACTTGCTAAAATTCATATAAAGTCTTTAGATTACTAATGACATAACATAAATTTTAATTTTTTGGTTTTGATTTTTTTTATGGTTAGATAATATGCTAATAGTAGAAGCTGGGTGGGGGATATATAAGAACTTTTCAAATTTTCTGTAAGACAAAAATTATTTCAAAATAAAAAAACACAAAACAAGTTTCTCATTTCAAATACCTCATATTACATAAAGACAAAGACAAAATAGCCTTGAATTTAAAACAAATTTAAAGTGTAAAGTAGCAAGGAGGAATCCTATATGTGTGTGGGGGGGGGTTGTATTTCTCTCACTTCAAATTTAATGATTTTGATAATGTCCTTTTGCTGTCCTAGAGACATTAAACACTTAATAGCAAAAGCCTCAACTGTTATTAATACTTGTATTTCTGCATCATAGTTAAGAATTTGTTTCTCATGCCCGAGGACCACTAAGATAGCCATATACACTCAGTTACACAATTGTAGTTGATCCCCTGTCAAAAATTTAAATGAAAGATAATTTAAATTCATTTTTCTTTACAAAACAGATTTTTGCTAGTTTACAAAGTGTAATTAAAATGTTACCAGAATGCAGTTACTCCTGGAAGTACATCTCTGCAGATTCTCAGCTTTGCAAAATAGATATGCCTCGTTTAACTTTTTTGAAAAGCAGTATATCACCAAAATGGGTTTGAAGTGCTATCCAATTTCTAGTGGCATCCTGAAGTGTCAGTAGTGGTTCCAAGCTCTTCTGTGTCACCAGTGGTTCTCAAACAACATGTGTATCAGAGTCACCTGGAGTACTTTTCCAAAAATATATATCCTGGAGTTCCAGCAGCAGGGATTCTGAAAAACAGGCCGAGGATGGAATTAGATGTATCTGGGTTTCTAGAAGATTCCCCAAGGATTCCATTCTGGGACCATCAGCTATGTATGTATGTATGTATGTATGTATGCATGTATGCATGTATGTATGTATTTGCAGTCCTGGAGTTTGAACTCAGGCTCTCGTGCATGTTACTGTACTGCAGCCATTTTTTTAAAAAAATATTTTGAGACAGGGTCTCACTAAACTACTCAGGCTGCCTCTGGCCTTGAACCTGAGATCCTCCTGCCTTAGCCTCCTGAGTCACTGGGATTACTGGCATGGCCAAGATGACAGGCACATAGAATACTTTAGAAGAACACAATGTGGTTTGAAGATAGTTTTTATAGTTGGACAGACCTGGATTTTTGTTTGGGCTCTTCCACTTACTCAGTGAACGACTTTGGGTATTACTTAATCTCCTTTTGCCTCAGTTTTCTCCACTGTAAAATGAGTATTTTAATAATTTATGCCTCATTTTTTAAAAAAATGTTTTTGATGAGATAGTGCATTTAAACAACTTAAAATCATGTCCACTCTTGATTAGTTTTCTGAGATGATTAGATGTTTTGTGGAAAATGGGATATAAAGGGGATAATACTTCAGTCAAAAGCAGGAAAGAAATAGGCAATATGAAAATCTTGAGAGAACTATGAGTAACTCAGCATGTAAGGTCAGAGCACAGAGCACGAGGAAGAGGTGACAAGAGATGAAAGACAAGAATACAATGGAATTCATGGAGTTGCATGAAATACTTGTTTGCTGTGCTGATGAGTTTAATTGATATCCTAACTATAGGACCATTATAGCAGGATCTATCTCCTGGAAGTAGAGCAGATGTCTTCATACATGCAGTAATGCATTCTGGTCATCCTGAGTATCATATGGTCTTTCAGCCAGCCAACATCCTTTTGGTGGCAAAGTCCAGAATGGTACAGGATGCAGATATGCCTATGTACACCAAGATATAATTTATTTAGAATGTATCAGCCTCCCAAAAATTTGTGTTATTATGACACTTCTTGAGAACTTGTCCGATGTAGCTATTCATTCTTTACACTCTGCTTTATACTTCTGCTTTGTACTCTATGAGATAGAACTCTGGGTCTGTGCTGCCAATAAACTTGACCTCTGATAATAAGTTCTGGATGATTGATAAAAGAGTCCTCTGGAGAAGTGCATTATGCTCTAGGTTATAGAAAGTCAACTACTTCAATATGTAAGTGTGTGGGGCATCTTGGGGAATATTTTTTTAAGGGGCAATTGGACTAATATAGCCTGCTCTGAATTCCATTCCTGGCTACCTTGAGTTATAAAATCTGTCTTAAGGAACTTACCCAAAGGTAAGACTCAGGCCCTGGTTCCAGGAAGTTCTGTTTTGCTTATTTTGCATAACTGAAATATGAGGAAGCCAGGACCTCCCCATCCTGGACCTCACTGGTGTGCAGGAATAGACATAGACAGGCAGAATGCTGTTCTATATGAAGGAATCCTATTAGACAAGGCACTTCATGACATCACAGACTTGAAAATTTGACCTGCATTCCCCAGAAGTTTATGAACTGTCACTAGGGCTTACGTTAGAGGATTCTCATAGAGATAGTGGTGATTTTTGTGGTCATTAGGCTTAGATAAGCATATTTATGCAGATTTTAATAGAAGTACAACTAAATAAGGACTGTTTTTTTCAGAGACTCAGAAACTTGTATATGGAAAAGATGGTTCTCTAAGTGGAGGTTGGTGCTCCTTTTAAATAAGCCTTTACATACTGGCAGGGACTCACCACAACTCAGTATGTAGTCTGAGACATAAACACTCAGTTCATTTCTTCTCAAATATTTTCTGAGTATCAACTGGAAAAGCAATATGATGAGTACTGAGAAGAAAGAATCCTAATACTTGGTTTACTCTCTCAAAGCAAATATTAACTTAATCCTGGTATACCAAATTATTTATTTACAGTGAAAGTTATATTTACTTCAAAGCCTACAGTATATAATGTTTTATTTGCCAGGACATATGTAGCACATGTTTAAAAACTCATGGAGATTCAAATTAATAATCAGGGTATTATTGATAAAGATGAAAGTAGAGTGTTTTAAAATAATAATTTTTTATTTTTTTAATCTGAAACAATTAGATTCATAGGAAATTCTGAAAATGATTATAGAGTGATCCAGGGGAATTCCTCACTTGATTTTCATCAATAATTACAATTTACATAATTATATAGGAACATGACATTGGTACATTGTGATCGTATAGTTCTATATCATCTTATTACATGTGCAAATTTGGGTAACCATAAGGACAATGAAGATACAGAACTATTCCATAGCCACAAGCTCTCCCTCGTGCTGCCCCTCATAGCCACAACCACAGCATCTCTCATTCTTAATCCATGACAACCATTAATTTGTCTTCTCTATATATAATTTTGTATGCTACATAAGTGGAATCATATAATATGTGACCTTTTAAAAAGCTTTATTGGGATATTGTTCATTCCATAATTTACATTTTAATGTATATAATGCAATTTTTTAGCACATTATTGGACTTGCTTAGTCATTGCCGCTATCTAGTTTCAGTACATTTTCATAATAACAAAAGAAACCCCATTCACAGTCAGTCCAAATTCTTACCTCCCCCAGCTCCTAATAACAACAAATTTATTTTCTATTTCTGTGGATTTGCCTAAATTTTGTTCATTACATATAAATGAAATAATTCAAAATGGATCATTTATTTCAACATAGAATCCTGCTTTCAAGATTCTTCTTTGTGCAGCATGTGCAATCTGTACTTCATTCCTTTATGTGGCTGTATAAGATTCCCTTGTATGGACATACCACATTTTACTTATCCATTTATCAGTTGATAGACATTTGGGTTATGTCCACATTTGATCTCTTATGAATAGTACATCTATGTAAATTCATATATAGGCTTTTATATGGGCATATGTTTTCAGATTTCTGGGGTGCACATCTAAGTGTGAAATTGCTAATTCCTTTAGTAACTCTGCATTTCACATTCTGAATTACTAAGCTATTCTCAAAAGTGGTTGCACCATCTACTGTTCTACTGGCCATGTGTGAAGGGTTTAGTATCTCCATGTCCTTACCCTTCTTTTCCTTTCTCCTTTCTTCCTTCCCTCCATCCCTCTTTTGCTTTCTTCTTTCTGTTTTTTAAACATAGCCATGATAGTGGTTATGAAGTGGTATCTCATTGTAGTTTTGTTGCTTTTCACTAATGACAATGACGTTGAAGATATTTTGAAATATTACTGATGATGTACATGTCTCCTTTGGATAAATATCTATTCAAATCCATTGCTCATTTTAAAATTGAGTTATTTTCTGTGCATAGTGGGACAGCTTTGTCTTCCCAGTGACTTGGGATGCTAAGGCAGGAGGATCGAAAGTTTAAGACCAGAGGCATAGTGAGACCCTGTGTCAAGTAATGAAAAGGGGGCTAGGTTGCAGCTCAGTGTTAGAACACTTACAATGTATGCACAAGGCCCTGAGTATTGCAAAAATAAACAAACCAAAAAACCCAAATAAATTAAATACAATTGGAGTTGTTTGTGTGCTACTATTGAGTTATAAGAGTTCTTGAGATCTTCTGGATACAAATTCCTGAGCAAATATATGACATGCAAATATTTTCTACCATTCTGTATATTGCCTTTTCATTTTTTTGATAGTACTTCTTGAAGCACAAAAGTTTTTAATTTTTATGAAGTCTTATTTATCTATTTTTTCTTTTGTTGCTTATGATTTTGGTATCATATCCAAGAAAACATTGCTTAATCCAAGGATTAAGCAATTTTTACTTCCTTGGATTAAGCAATGTTTTTTTGGATATGATACCAAAATCATAAGCTTATAGTTTCGCCTTGTTTGTACATTTAAGTTTCTGATGTATTTTGAGTGATTATTTTTAATATGGTGAGATGTAGGAATCTAACATTATTCTTGCACATTGATACCTAGTTGACACAGCACCAGTTGTTGCAGAGATTATTCTTTTTCTCATCCACTTGTTTTGGCACCCTTGTGGAAAATCAATTCCCTATAAATATAAATACATTTCTACATTAATTTGAGGAGTGTTTTAACAGGAACTGCATTGGGATTTTGACAGGCCTGGGTGCAACTGCAAGTACTACTAAGACAAAAACAAAAACAAAAAAAAGCTGGGCACAGTGGTGTACACCTATAATCCCAGTGAATTGGGAGGCAGAGGCAGGAGGATGGCAAGCCTACATAACTACCAGAGGCAGTCTACATAACTTAGCAAGACCCTGTCTAAAAAAAAAAAGAAAAAAAAAAAGCCAGCAATAAAAAGTAAAAAAAAAGACTGAGGGTGCAGCTCAGTGGTACAACACTTGCAAAGCATGCAAGCACAACGCCCTGGGTTCAACCTCCAGTACCACAAAATAAATAGATAAATAAATAAATAAATAAATAAATATTAAAGATTAATGAAAGGGCTGGAGGTACAGCTCAGTGGTAGACTCCTTGCAAAGTATGTGCTTGGTTCAACCTCACCAATACTGAGAAATAAAATTTTAAAAAGTTTAAGGAAACAAATGCCCTTTATTATAAAAAGACTCCACAACTATAAATACAAGACACTTCCTTGTTCTGATAAAAGGCATCTATGAAAACACCACAGCAAACATCATCCTTAATGATGAAAGATTAGATATTTTGCTTCTTAGGTCAGGAGCAAGACGAAGTATGCCCACTTGCAACATTTCTACTCAACACTGTACTTGATAGTCTACGCAAGGAGATAAAAAAAATTAAACACATTCAGATTGGATGAGAAGATGATGTATAAGAAATCCTCATGAATCCACACCAAAAAGGAAAAATTCTATTGGGAGTAATAAATGAGTTTTACATGACAGAAAGAAAAAAGATTAATGTGCAAAATTCAAGTTTATTTCTATGCGAACACAATTAACATTATAAAAGTAAAATTAAGAAATTTCACATACAATAGCATCAGAAAAGAATAAAACACTCAAGTATATATTTAACCAATTAGTACAAGACTTACACCTACACTTACAAAACATTTTTGAAAGAAATTAAAGGCCTAAAAATGGGAAGATAAACTACTGTCATGCACCACAGGAGTTAATGAGATGGCAGTACTCAAATCAATCTATAGATTCAATGTAGTTCCTGTCAAAATCCCAATGCAGTTCCTGTCAAAACACAAATTCCCAAGCCACTCCTCGAATTAATATGGAAATGTAAAGGGCCCAGAAAAACCAAAACAGTCTCAAATGGGAAGAACAAAGTTGAGGTACCCACACTTTTTCATCTCAAAATTTACAACAAATCTACAATAATCAAGACAGTGTGTTACTGGCAAAAGGGTGGACACATAAATTAATGAAACATGCCTATAATCACGGTACTTGGGAGGCAGAGCAGGTATATTTTGATTTCAAGGCCAGTCTGAGTTACATACAGAGAATCCAGTTTTTAAAAATTAATTAATTAAATAAAACAAACTCTCATGTGTATATTTATAGGGAATTGATTTTCCACAAGGGTGCCAAAACAATTAGATAAGAAAAAGAATAATCTCTGCAACAATTGGTGCTGTGTCAACTAGGTATCAATATGTAAGAATAATAAGAATAATAAGTTAGATTCCTACATCTCACCATATTAAAAAAATCACTCAAAATACATCAGAAACTTAAATGTGCAAGGTGAAACTATAAGCTTGCTAGAATAAAACAGGCATAAATTTTTACTTCCTTGGGTTAAGCAATGTGTTCTTGGATATGATGCCGAAATCATAAGCAACAAAAGAAAAAATAGATAAATAAGACTTCATAAAAATTAAAAACTTTTGTGCTTCGAGGGGTATTATCAAGAAAATGAAAAGACAACACACAGAATGGAATTTTTAATTTTGAGAAAGGGTCTTGCTAAATTGTACAAGCAGACTCTGGCCTCCAAACTCTGGATTCTCCTGCCTCTGCCTCCTGAGTCACTGGGATGACAGACTTGTGCCATGGTTTTCTGAGCATATTTATAATGACCATTATATCTGTCAGATCTGTTATTTGGACCTTCTTTTCCTGTCCTTACTGAGATTTGGTAGATTTTATGTGAATAAATGTTTCTTTCTTTGTTGTATGCTCTTAGGAACATTTATAGAAATATTATATGGTTAGTTTTAATAATAATTTTTTTTACCAGGTGTGTCTGATTTGTTGGGGTTTGGGTTAATAGAGCTCCTTTGCTGTTGCCACCTCTTCTCCCCTCCTGGAAAATCTTAAATACATTTTGCTATGCGAAAAGAAGCCAGGCACAAAGAACCGCCTCTTATATAATTCCATTAATATAACATTCTCAGAAAGACAAAGTATGGAATCAGAGGAGATGAATGGTGGCTGGTGGTTGAGTGTGGGGTAGAACTTGGTTGAAAAGGGGCAGCACTAAGGAATTTGGGGGGTTATCAGACTATTTTTTATGGTACTATTGTTGTTAGTTGCCATGGAGTCAGGACCGACTCACAGTGATCCTACGTACAACAGATGAAACACTACTCAACACTGCCATGCCTGACACTATTGTCAGTGTTTCTCTGCTATTAATAAGGTTTTCAGTGGCTGATTGTTTTTTGAGAGTGGTCTGCTAGGTCCTTCTCCCAAGCCTATAGCATCTGGTGTTCACAGGAAATCTCCTATCCACTTACTAACTAGGTCCAACTCTACTTAACTTCCGAGATCTGATGGGATCAGACACCATGGTAGTACGGCTGCAGGCATGGTACTATGGTGGTGGGTAAAGACCTTTTCATATTATATTGTCAAACACTATACAGTCTGCACTGTAAGGATTATGTAAATTAAGAAAAAATCCAGCCAAAATGTCAAGAGATCCCCAGATGGAATCCAGACTGTGACAAATGATACAATCATAATGAAAGGGGCAGGAAAGAGAAGAGCTAACCTCAGACACCTGGAAAAAAAGCCTTTGTACTGGGTACTTTAAGGCCAAAGACAAAAATAACTAGATACAAACAATATTCTTTAGGTGATAAATCTGTCTTTCAAATTGTAAAATTACCTTATAAGTATGGTTCTTGTTGTTGTTAGGTGCCATGGAGTTGGATCTGACTCATAGAGACCCTATGTACAATAGAATAAAGTGCTTCCTCACACTGTGCCATGCATATGATCTTTTGTATGCTTAAGTCCACTTGTTGCAGCCACTGTATCAATCCACTTAGTAGAAGCTCTTCATTTTTTTTACTGACTTGCCATTCTCTCAAACATGATGTGTTTCTCCAGGGATTGGTCCCTCCTGACAACATGTCCAAAATAGGTAAGATAAAAAGCTAGTAATAGCAAGTTTCCTATACATATGAAATTAAAAATACTAGAGACATGTTATATTCTTATAATACTAGAATATAGCATATAGTATTGAATATAATTGGAAATGCTAGAGATGAGACAGGTGGATGAAATTCTTGTGTATATTGAATGTAAAAATTTTAGAGGTTTTCAGAGTTCAGAAAAATTTGGATTAGAAAATATGGGTATTAAATGTAAAATGTGTAGAGGCTTTTGTAGTTCAGAATAATTTGGATTAGAAAATATGGGTTTTAATTTTATAACCTAGAGCAAGTCTTCCCCTGTGAACATCACCTTCATGATTTGTGAGGTAGTGATAATATGTATTTCCAAAGATTCTCAAGAAATCAAATGGAATAACAGATAGGAAAGAACTTTTAAAAAATATTAGTCATCATATTTTATAGAAAGCTTTTATCTTCAGAGGATTTACAAAATGCTACAGAACAAAGAACTAGGACCTTCCAAAGTATTTGCTACAATAGGAGGAAGAAAAGAGAAAATACTTGGTCTTGACAAGCCAATTTCGAGATTTGATGCTCCATCAGTGCTTTCACTTCTGTGTCCCTCTGGTTGAAGGAGGCAAGAGTATCTCAGGTAAAATATGTTGAATAAGGTTCATTTTTTTCCTCATAAATGGGCAATGTGCACACATGCACCTGCGGTCTCTGAAGGAAGCATTTATTGCTGCAATTTAGAAGACAAGAGAAAGAACGGAAATGTTTAAAAGGGACATATTTTATTGTATTATCTTTCATACTGGCATGTATAATTTCTAATATTTAGGTTTTGAAATCAGCTTTCAACTCTAAACTAGAAAATAATTTAATTGCAAAGTATATAGCAGATTTAATGTACCTTCAATTGTCCTGCCCTGAGGAAAACAGTTGAAAAATTTAGATTACTATAACTTGAGAATGGTTAGCTGAGGAGCAACCCTTTCATTTCAGGTGATCTGCATTTAAATGGTTTGCATGTGAATTTATTGTTGCCTAGTCTTTAAAATCCAAAAGTATTGCCATTACTAAGTTCTCTTGTTTTCTTCTTTCTTTCCTTCTTCCCTCCCCTCCCCCCCCCCTCTCTCTTTGAGTTGCTAGACAAGTATGTGGTGTTTGGAATTAGAGAGAGATGGCTACCTCTGTCACTAGTTATGTGATCTTGAATGAGTTGCCTAACATCTCTAAACCTTGGCTTCCTCATTTTTAAAATGGTCACTATAATATTGGCAGTCATAGAGTCATGATGATTAAAAGCTAAATATTGCCTAGCAAAGGATCGGGTATATAATAAGACCTCAAGAAATATAAGCTGTTGTTATAATTCTGACTATTGTCATTGTCAATTGTTGTTTGCTGAGTGCTTTCTATGTACCTCTCATTTTGTTGAGCGAGTAAATATGTCTTTTAATAATCCATGCTATTGTGTAAGTAGATGTCATCCTAAAGTCTCCTTTATTGGGGAATTTGTAAACTATACTTAGCATGATATTCATGTGCTTTACTCATCCATTCTTTTTTATTGAAAATTTTTAATGTACACCTTAATGTGATTAATTCTGACATGCTTTTCACTGTGACATTTCCATATATGCATTTTGTTGTACATTACACAGATAAGTTCCACCTTACCCTCTTGTGCACTTCCTCCCCCCTCCCACCCCCCCACCCCCACCAAAGACTTCTCTTCCATTTGCTTGTCTTTTTATGGTAATATTTTTCTATATATCCTTGGGTTCCAATTATGTTTAAGATCAAAACTTTTTCTGTAGTGAATTTTCTTTTTACATTGTCAGTACTATTACATGAATTTTCTAGCCCATCTATCCTAATACCATTCTTTGGTATTATTGGTGTTATTAAAATTATTTCCAGGACTATTAAAGTTGGGTGGTTCACCCGGCAGTCACCCCCTTCCCCATTCCTAATTCCTCCTTGTTCTTCCTCTCCTCCCTCTCCTTCCTAGGATTTCCTTCTTTTGCTAGATCTCTCTCTCCTTTTTTGGCATTCCTCAAATTGTCCCTTCTCCTCTAGGTCGACTTTAGCTTTTTATAAATTTATTTATTTTTATTTTTTTTATTTTGTTCTTACCTCTGCATAGGACTTTTTACTTCCTTTAATTTTGATTCAGCTCCCACATATGAGTGAGAACATGTGGTATTTCTCTTTTTGGGCTTGTGTTCACTTAAAATAATTTTCTCCAATTCCATCCATTTTGCTGTGAATGATGTTATTTCATTTTTTTTTATTGCTGAGTAGTATTCCATTGCGTATATGTACCATAGGTTTTTTTATACATTCTTCTGTTGATGGGCACTTTGGTTGATTCCATACCCTTGCTATTGTGAAAAGTGCTGCATTGAACATGGAGATGCAGGTGTCTCTGTGGTATGATGACCCATCTCCCTCCGGGTATATTCCCAACAGTGGTATAGCTGGGTCATATGGTAGATCTATTTTTAGTTTTTTAAGATAACTCCATATTGATTTCCAAAGTGATTAGATTAATTTACAGCTCCACCAGCAGTGTAAGAGGGTTCCCTTTTCTCTGCAACCTTGCCAGCATTTGATGTTATTTGTTTTATTGATCTTGGCCATTCGTTCTGGTATAAGGTGGAATCTCAGAGTTGTTTTAATTTGCATTTCCCTAATAGCTCAGTTGGTAGAGTGCTGCGCTACAGTCTCTGAGATCCCAAGTTCAATTCCCAGCACTGTTAAGAATGGGAGAAGGACCTGGCAATCCACTACCAAGGCAATCCTGAAATAGCCATTGCAAACCCTATGAGGGTCACTATGAGTTGGATACCGATTCAATGGCACCTAACAACAACAACAACAATAGCTAGGGATATTGAGCATTTTTCCATGTGTTTCATGGCTTTACAGGTCTATTTATTTGAGATCTGTCTGTTCAGTTCCTTCGCCCATTTGTGTATTGGGTTATTTGTTTTCTTGGGTATTTTTTTCCTGAGTTCTTTATAAATTCTGGTAATTAGACCTTTGTCTGATGTATAGGATGTGAAAATATTTTCCCATTCAGTGGGGATTTCCTTGACTCTGTTAATTGTTTCCTTTGTTGTACATGTAATCCCATTTAATGTAATCCCATTTATCTATTCTTGTTGCAATTTCTTGAGCAATTGGAGTCCTATTAAGGAAATACTTTCCTATGCCTATATGTTGGAGCATATTACTTATTCTGTCTCCTATTAGTTTTAAAGTTTCTGGTTTTATGTTGAAGACTTTACTCCTTTTTGAGTTACCTTTCATGCATACTGAGAGATGTGGGTCAGTTTTCATTTTTCTGCAGGCAGATGTCCATGTTCCCAGAACCATTTATTGAAAAGGCTATCCTTTTTCCAATTTACTTGCTTTGCTCCTTTGTTGAAAATTAGGTGGCCATAGGTGTGTTGAGGTATTTGTGGATCCTCTATTCTGTTCCATATGTCTTCAGGCCTATTTCTGTGCCAGTACCAAGCTGTTTTTGCCACCACTGCCCTCTAGTATAGCTTAAAGTCAAGGATTATGATTCCACCTGCACTAGTTTTGCAGCTTAAGAGTGTTTTGGGTATTTATGTTCTTTTGTGATTCCATGTGAATTTTTGGACCATTTTTTCTATTTATGTAAAGTCAGTCAGTGGAATTTTAATGGGGATTGCATGAAATCTATAAATTGCTTTTGATAGGATAGCCATTTTTACTATATTATTTCTCATTATCCAGGAGCAGGGAAGGTCCTTCCATTTTTTAGTATCCTTTGCTATTTCTTTCTTTAATGTTTTGAAATTTTCCTTGTAGAGATCTGAAGGGTCTTTGGTTAGATTGATTCTAAGGTACTTAATTTTCTGGTGGGTTATTGTGAAGGTATTGTTTCCATAATTTCCTTCTCTTCCTGGTTACAGTTGGTATAAAGAGAAGCCATTGATTTTTGTGTGTTGATTTTATATCCTGCCACTTTATTGAAGGAGTTGATTAGACCTAAAAGTTTTCTGGATGAGGTTTTGGGGTCCTTTAGGTACAAAATCATGTCATTTGCAAATAAGGTTAATTTGACCTCTTCATTGCCAATCTGTATCCCTTTGATTTATTTCTCTTGTCTGATTGCCCTGATGAGGATTTCAATTACTATGTTAAATAGAAGAGAGAGAGAGAGAGAGAGAGAGAGAGAGGACATCCTTGCCTTATTCCAGATCTAAGAGGAAATGGTTTCAGTTTTTCTCCACTTAATACAATGTTTGCTGTAGGTTTGTCATAGATGACTTTTATGATGTTAAGGTTATTTGTCTGTTGTACCTATCTTCTCCAGGGTTTTTATCATGGAAAGGTGTTGTACTTTGTGAAAGGCCTTTTCAGCATTAATTGAGATGATCATGTGGTTTTTGTTTGCCAGTTTCTCAATATGTTGGATTACATTCATTGATTTCCATATGTTGAACCAGCTTTGCATCTGTGGAATAAATCCCACTTCGTCATGGTGAATAATCTTTTTAATATGTTGCTGGATTCATCTTGCCAGGATTTTGTTAAGGATTTTTGCATCTATAGTCATAAGGGAGATGGGTCTATAATTCCCTATCTTAGATGAATCTTTTCCTGGTTTAGGTATCAGGGTGATGGTAGCTTCATAGAATGAATTTGGGATTATTCCCTCCTTTTCTACTTCTTGGAATAATTCATATATTCTTTGCACACCTCTTTCATATACACATAGGGTACCTCCTTTCACCTTGCTGTCACACCTCCCCCGCTTTCTGCTTTGCTCATCAGCTTTCTGGTCTTTTCATTGCTACTTACCTCTCTCATCTTCTCTTTTGGCTGTCTAGTTAATCTGCAAGTCCTTGCTGGATCCATTGAAATGTGGCTGCTGTCTTCATTTCTCATTTGAAAATATTCCCTTAAAGGTAAAAAATGAATTCCTGTTAGTGCACTTTTTGCCTCCTACCTTGTCTACATAACTCTTTGCATCAGTCACCTGTATGCCCTTTCTCTGTTTCAGTTTCATTTTTTGGTTTTTGTTTCCCTTCTTTCTTTCAGAGACACTAAAATAATTGGAGGTATATAGATTTGAATCAAATAGATTTGGGGTGGAGTCTTTGCTCTTTAGTTTCTATTTTATTATTAGAGAAAGTGACTGAAATCCTCTAAAATTATCAAGTCTTTCTCAGCTTCAGTTATCCCATTTGTAATCCACACTTTTTGCTCTGTGAGGGTAAAGGTATTTGTGTTTCATGTTTATGTTCATGAAAAGCTCTCAATAATCAGTCAGACAAAATATCACAATTTTATGGGTATCAGTTAGCTTCTTTGCTCAGCCACCCTAGGACCTGCTCAGTTGGGCACAGACACACATAGCCAGCATACAGGGGTCAGGGCTGTGGATGAGCTCAACCACATAGGATTCTCCTCAACAAGGCCGATCTGACTACTATTACTATTTGGTGCTTACTCTGCCAGTAGCAAAGATCATTCCTATGGTTCCATTACCTGGGGCACCAATCACCCACCCACCTAGTGACAGGTTGAATATATTGGATCCTTTCCATCATGGAGGAGGCAGTATTTATCTACTTGGGAATTGACACATAATCTTGATATGGATTTGCTTTTTCCATTCTATTACATGAACATTTTACTTTCTAGGCATTTCTGGATTTAAAGTCTGTTATAAAAATATTTTATGCATAAAAGTCAATAATACAATCAATATATGTCAAACCAGTAAATGAACTTGATAAGGAAATACATTAAGTGAGTGCTCCTTTTGATCCCTATTTTAGTAATAAATAATGTTGTAATCATATCAGTAGAATTAAGAAAGATATGAAACATCCTGATAACAAAGGCAAATTTAGGACAAAGTTGTAACTTTTGTTTCTTTCCATCAAGAATTTCAAAGCTGCAGGGCGTGGTGGCTTATGACTGTAATCCCAACAACTCTGGAGGCAGAGGCAGGAGGATCTCAGGTTCAAGGCCACAGGCATCCTGAGTAATTTAGCAAGCCCCTGTATCGAGGGGGTTGGGATCAGCTCAGTTGGCAGAGTGCCACTCTGCAGCCTCTGAGGTCCCGGGTTTGATTCACAGCACTGCAAAAATGGGAGAAGGACATGGCAATCTACTCCTGAGGCAATCCTGAAACAATCAGCCGTTGGAAACCCTGTGAGGGTCACTATGAGTTGGACATGACTCTAGAGTATCTACCAACCAACAAAACATCTCAAGGCAAAAAATTAAAAAATGGGCTGAAGGTGTGGCCTGGTGGTAGAGAACTTGCAAAGTATGTGTCAAGCCTTGGGTTCAGCTCCCAAGTACTGTTAAAAAATAAAAAAAAGAAAAACGAATTGAAACACTGCCCCCCAGATCAGTTATATCTAACATGTAAATATCAAGGACATCTACAGATTTCTGAAGTCAGAATGTCAGCAGATATAATGAAAATATACATAATTTAAAAGAATCAAAAAATCTTATTCATAACATTTAATATCTATTTTAAGAATTTTAATATGTGAATTTATTTATTGTTTCCACTGGTAAGCCTACATCAAAGACAAGAAAAACTGGGTGTGGTAGTACACACCTATGATCCCAGCTACTCAGGAGACTGACGTAGGAAGATCACCTGTCCAAGGCCAGAGGCAGCCCATATATTTTATCAAGACTCTATCTCAAAATAAAATGGGGCTGGAGGTGCAGCTTAGTGGTAAGGACTTGCTTAGCATTTTGTGTGAGGCTCCAGCTTCAACTTCTAGTATTGAAAACAAAAGGAAAAAGAAAAAAGGCAAGAGAATATTGTGGAATTTTTATAACCTAATTCATGTCTACAGGTATTGCTTTTCTATTATTGCTTTAATCTTTTTAATGTAGTGGCTTAAAGTAACATGGATTTATTATCTTAGAGACTTGGAGGTCTGAAGTCTAAAATAGGTCTCCCTGGGCTAAAGTCAAGATGTTGGCAGGGTTCAGGTTCTTCTGGAGGTTCTAGGAGGCACTCTATTTCTTTACCTTTTGCATCTTCTAGAAACTGCCCACATTCCTTGCTCCATGGCCTCATCCTATCAGTTAATTGTCATACTTTGACATGGATTCTCCTGCCTCCTCCTTTCACTTACAAAGATCCTTATGATTACATTGGATCCATTTAGATTATCCAATATAATCTTCCTATCTCAAGGTTCTTAATCACACTTGCAAAGTTCCCAGTGAGTATAAGGTAACACAGTTATAGATTTCTGGGATAAGAACTTGGACATCTTTGCGGGGCTGTTATTCTAATTATCACGCTTATATGTGTTGGTGTTAGGTACTGATGAGTTGAATAGGACTTATAGTGACCTTATATACAGCAGAATGAAAGATTCCTTGACACTGTGCCATGCTCAGCACTATGTCAGTGCCTCTCTGCTATTCATAGGGTTTTCAATGGCAGATTGTTTCAGGAGTGGATTCTCAGGCCTTTCTCCCTAACCTGCAGTACCTAGTATTCCCAGGAAGTCTCCCGTGCAAGGACTAACCAGTCTGGTCCTGTTTAGCTTCTGAGATCAGGTGGGATCAGATGCTAGGGAGCTTTGGCTGCAGACATACTTGTATATAGGAGAGAGAAAATATTGATGACTTAAGGAACTCAATAAAGTTGCAGCTTATACCTAAAAGAAGGCAATAAATTTCCATGTAATATGTATTAAGCAAAGCATAAGGGTATTATGTGATGGTAGCAATGGTAAGCATTATTTTTGAAGAGCTATTTTAAAATCATAATTCCTTATTAATTATATGTTATATTGTTATTGATTACTAAATTACTAAATACTACATAAGTAATCCTTTTTCTTCAGTACTGGGATATTAAACCCAGGCTTGACACATTCTAGACAAGTGCTCTATCACTGAGCTTTACCCCTTGTTTTCAGTTTTTCATCTTGTGGTGGGTTCTCACTGAGTTGAGCAGGCTGCCTCTGGCCTTGAACTTGTGATCCTCTTGCCTCAGCCTCCCGAGTCCCTGGCATGATAAATCTGTGCTAAGACACCTAGCATATGTAATTCTTTTTAAAGAATATAAAATGTTGTCGTAGTTTGTGGGAGCATCCAATTGCTTTAGGTAGTGCTCGTGACTTGAAACGTTTAATGGATACACATAATAAAACCATGAACATATCTGAATTTATCTTTGCTTACTTGTGCAATTGTTTCAAGGATAAATTCCTTGAAGTATATGTGTTGGTTACTTTTGCATACCTGTGACCAAAATACCTGAGAGAACATCTTGACTAAGGAAAGATGTATTTTAGCTCACAGTGTCAGGGCATTCAGTTGTTTGGCCCTGTGTGCTTGGGCAGAACATGGTGGCAGTGAGAGCATATGATAGAGGAATTTATTTACCTCATGGTAGACAGGAAGCAGAGAGGAAGGGAGGGACTGGGGGCAAGGGATGACCTTCAAAATCATTCCTTTCAGCTAGTGCCACCAACTGGGGACCAAGTGTTCAACACAGGAACCGATGGGGGACATTTCATACACAAACTGTAACACTATTATTTCTGGTTCAGAGTTGTAGCACAATTTGAATTTTAGTGAACACTGTCAACATACTCTTAAAAAGGCTTATTTCCATATACCCTGACAAACACTGGATGTTATTGGTCTTAACAACATGTCCTAATCTGATTGGCAAAAAGATATGACATGTGCATTTCCCTGACACCAGAAGTTTCATTTCTTAGTCTAGAAATGAGAATGACCGTTTTGTGTATGTCCATTTGTCTTAACTATAAAAATCCTTTGCCAATTTTTCCATTAGATTATAAGAAATTTTTACTTTTGGATATTATGGATTTTAACCATGCTTGTATTTTATAAACAGCAGACTCTCCTCTGAGACTGTTGCTTGCACTTCATTTATGTTGTTTGTGATTTGCCAAATGGAATATTTTAGTTTTTAATGTGGCCAAATACATCAGTCTTTTTCCTTCATAACTTCTAGGCTTTGTGTCTTGCCAAGGAAGGCCTAGTTTGGGTAAAAGAATTTATTCATGACCCTTGTTGAAGATGGTTAGTGAGAGTTTTTTCAAAGAACTTTCATGATAGGAAGAGGGACCAGTGCTAGAGGGTCTCCCAGTGGAGGAGAGAGATGAGTCAACTCTGAGTACAAGGAGCAGGGGGAATTTACAGCCTGGGAGGAGCATGAGGATGAGTGGATAGAAACTACTGAAAGGGAAGGTCAGAGGTGAGGAGAGATTCTGGCTAACCTGACCTAACAGGGTTCTTGCTGAAAGTAGGCCAGGGTGGTCAGATACACCCAGAGGAGGTGGGAGATGGTGACCCTGATTAGATAGCAGAGAGAAGAGATAAGAATGTATGGGATGCAGAAACAAACATGAAAATCCAAACCTTGAAGCTTAGTTGAAAAAGAGATCAGAGGAGCCAGTAGAGTTTGGTCAAGGAGAAAATCATTATCAAGATAAACTGCACATATGCGTGGGTCCTTTGCTGGACTCTCCATCCTGTCTTCGCATCAGTTTATATATCCTTGGTTTAAGGCATTGATTTTTTTTTTTTTTTTTTTTGGTACTCACACATGCTTTGCAAGTGCTCTACCACTGGGCTGCACCCCTAGCCCATTTTTTACTTTTTATCTTGAGACAAGGTCTTGCAACATTAACACAGGCTGCCTCTAACTCTGACTTCTAACCCTCCATCTTCCTGCCTTCTCCTCCAGGGTTGCTGGGATTATAGGTGTGGGCCACTGCTAGTTTTTAACTACCATAGTTTTTTTTTTTTTTTTTTTGATTACTATAGCTATATAGTATGTTAGGCCAAATTTTTTCTTAGATTTCTTCCTTTTAAGGAAATGTTCTTGCCCATTACATAGACTTTAGAATCATATGGGTAATTTCATTTAATTTATGGATTAATTTGGGGGCAAATGTACACTCTTACAAATTGAAACTTTCCATTCAGGACCGTGGCATTTCTCTAGGATTTATGTATTCTTTTATGCCCTTAGTAAGGTTGACAGTTTTTAAAAAATAGGTTTTGCACATTTTCTTTGGCTTTATTCTTAGTGATTTTATGAGTGTTATTTGAAATTTGAATGAGATCTTCATTGGTTTCATCTTCTAATTCGTGATTGCTAGCGTATAAGGCAGTGATTACTAATTTCATATGTTCATATTATTTCCAGCTGACTTTGGAAGTGCATGTTTATTTTAATAATTTTCCAAATGCTTCACTGTACATCAGATTGTTGACAAAAAGCTAACTTTTTAAAGTGACTTATTCTTAATATCTTTTTCTCCTCATATCAAATTTGCTAGGATGTAATTTTCCTTCTAACCGATTTCTTATCATCTTCCAAATAATTAATTGAATCTTTATCCATATCCATCTTCCTACTTCACTCATCTATTGATTTAAAAAGTTATCCCTCTCCTTTTTTTCTGTTTTCCTTCTCTACTTTTTTCCTAATTCTTTTTATAAACAATATTTTTGGGGGGGAGGAGTCAAGATGGCGGACAGACAACACACACCTTCTGTCCCGGAGCAATAAGAAGCCTCGATTAGGGGTTTAAAACACAAATTGAATAAATAGAAACAGATAAGTTAGTTTGAGAGATAAAGAAAGAAACTAGGCGTACACTGAAATTAGGGATTGGGCTTCAGAGGAGCTACACAGAGGCCAGCAGCGGGACCGCCGCCATTTAGCCATAACACAGGGAGCGGACAGAATCCCAGAGATCTGGAGGAGGTTTCGCGCACACGCACCCACAGCCCCGGACCCAACACGGAGTGCAACCTTGCCAGCACACTCTCACCATGCCTGCGGGACACAGTCTGCAGTTCCTAGGTGAGTCACCGTGAGGGAGCACACAAACGCCCTCCATAGCGGCCGCGGAGCGAACGGGGGAAGCCGTTGCCAGCGATCCGCGTCTGGAGCCGAGGCGCGGC
>VMDO01030723.1:8363-21024 GCA_007922755.1 Pedetes capensis
GGAGAAGGAGGAAGAAGAAGAAGAAAAAGAAGAAGAAGAAGGAGAAGGAGAAGGAGAAGGAGAAGGAGAAGGAGAAGGAGAAGGAGAAGAAGGGGAGGAGGGAGGAGGGAGGAGGGGGAGGAGAAAGAAAAATAAGAAAGAAGAAAAGGAAGGAGGAGGAGGGAGAGGAGAAAGAAAAAGAAAGAAGAAAAAGAAGGAGGAAGAGGAGGAAGAGGAGGGGAAGGAGAGGGGAGGTGGATGAGGAGGAGAGGGAGAAATAAGAGAGAATACAATGTTACACCTTCCCTTTAAGTTGAATATTCTTTTCTTTGAACTTGAACTTAAGATGAGATTAATATTGATTTAACCTATCAAGACTAAAAGTATATAAGAATTTGCTTCTTATTTCCCTAAAACAGTACTTTGAGATCCGTGCTCAATATATAGCCTTCTTTCAGGTCTCAGATAGGATACCAAAATCAGAAAATTAGATGATCATTTTTAATGTTTTAAGAAACAATGTGAAAATTCTATTCTGTACAAAACTTTTTGAACTCTCAATGGAAGAATGCCAGGGACACAAACCATAACCTAGATATACAGGTAGTTATAATGCAAGTGAAAACAAGCCGTACTGTTTTTATTTTATATGCTTCCTACATGCCAAGATAACTGAATTAATGATCGACACATACTTTAAAAACATCAATGCCATACAAATCATGTTAGACTAAGGAATGTGATTGCTGATGCCAAAATTTTCTTCATTTTTTTTAAAATTTCTATTCAATTCTTAGAATTGAATATTGTCCATGTGACATTAGAATTCCTTTCATAGAGAATTAATAGGTGGCATCAACATCATTTTTTATTAACTGACTACTACCTCATTTTTAGAGCCCTTTTTCCACTTGTAGCCATGATTCTCAAAGCATTTACTGTAAATGAAAAAAAAAGTTTATATCAATACTAGTAGTTTGAGACTATTTTAAGTGAGAATCCTCTCACTACTCAATGAATTAGATGGATATTCTTCACAAGGGCTGTATGGTTTTCCCTTGGAAAGTGGATCATTGAAATGGCAGAGATAAAATTTAAAAAAAATTTGGACCTAATAACAATGTAA
Organism: Pedetes capensis; assembly: GCA_007922755.1. Classification (NCBI taxonomy): domain Eukaryota; kingdom Metazoa; phylum Chordata; class Mammalia; order Rodentia; family Pedetidae; genus Pedetes; species Pedetes capensis. The sequence continues at coordinate 9,469 of VMDO01030723.1, forward strand.
GCCCTATGAAGTTGTATAATCATCCAAATTGATTATTTCTTCCCAACTGGAGCCTGCAAAGGGAAATCATATACTAATGTGAATTGTAAAGACTGTCATTTACTCCCATTACTAATTCCATTGCTTCTACAGATTTATAATATGTATACCTATGAGAAAAACCCAAAATTATAATAAAATCTGACTTCTAACCACAATGAATGAACAAGAGAACTTAATTGTAGACATATTTGACTCAGCTATTCATTCCCCATTTGATCCCCACATCCAGCCTTCATCCTATTTTGCCTTTGACAGCCTAGGAGGCTGATTTCTCTGCATTGCTTCACTCAGATGCCTCTAATTTTTTGGACAGATTCGGAGAAAGGAATGTTACTGGAAGGCAGGAGAAGAAAGAGATCTGATATTTAATCTCCCTTCCTCCAATATTCCCATCTTTTTGAGATTCTGATGCTGGTTATGACCTTCATTGATCACTACCCTTTTCAAGCTAAAGCTTTCCTGGCTCCTATTCTTCTTGGGTTTATATAACACAGTTCACTTCCTTTGGCCTTTTAGACAAAGGGCTGGTAATAGCCTCTCCCTGCTGCCAGGGCTCTTTGGCTTTTCCACCTCTAATATTTCCCCAAACTCTGCATATGCTTCTGTTAAAAGTCATTTTATTTAATGTTTTTTGGCTATTACATTTTGAAACTGTCTTCGGTTTTCTACTGATATCTTGAGAAACAGACTATATATGGGAGTAGTAGGGTCTTATAATCAATAGTTAAAGAAAATTACTCTTGAGAAAAAGAAAAAAGTTGTATTAAGACAATGGTTCCTTACCCAGTTTAAATCAGACTACTCCAGTAAAGCATTGTCTTTATTACAGAACCTATTTCTTAGATATTATATCTGTCAATTGGTTTTGAAAAAATATTTTTTAATAAACTAATGTAATCTTAATGCTAGTTCAGTGTTGCTTTCTCTTTACCCATTTAAACACTCATTGCTCAGCATTCTTTCTTTACCAATGAGTTGAATAAAGTAACTCTGGGAAAATTTGACTTCGTCTCTTTTTGTAGCATGAAAAAGAATTGGACTTAAATTAGGTATTTCCATGTATTATACCAAATATTTTTAACAGGATTTCCCTTACACTAATATAATTCCTTAAGCAATATTGGTGAAGAGAGTTCAATTTTTGTTCTTACTCACCTGTTAGCATTTATGGTAAATTTATGAATCCTGTGGGTTTTTTTTAACAATATCAAACTCAAACTTTTGAATTAGAAACTGCTACTCATTTTTGGTCTTGAAAGATGGTTTTTATTTTATATTACTTTTTGTTTGTTTGTTTTGTGAAAGTTTACATGTGCGAAGGCATTGAGACAATTTTTTAGTTATTTTTTGTCATTTTATAAAGGCATTTCTTTATGTAAGAATCAGTGTTTGTCAGAGCTTTAACATAATCAGTCATGATATTAACTTTCTATAAATATTATGTACATATTTCAGAAGTCCTAAAAAAATCTGTATCCTCACCCTGTAATCACTTTATATGTACAATATGCATCAAGTGACTTTTAATCTTTTGGCCGCAGATTAATTTAAATGAGTGGTGAAAGCTAATAGGAGCTTATTTGAAACCTAGAGAAATAGGAAGTCACTGTATTATTGAACCAAGAGATGTTTTAAATACTACAATTATCTGAAGACTTATTGCAATTCCACGAATTCCCCACAGTTAATAGATTGTATTAGACTCTTCTCGGAAGTCATGCTTTGTGGCATTTGGTCCTATTTATTGTCCTGACTAAAAGTTCCAGCTAAAGTCAAGGTCACCTTCTACCCCAAAGTTGGTATAATTAGTATCAATTCAGTGTTTCACCAGGCTTACATGGAAGGTTATTAACTGTGTTTCATGTGGAGTGTCAAAGAAGCAAGGGTAGTGCTGGCAATCTTTTCAGCTTCAAAGGCACAGCTCATAAATTTAATTCATTGGTTAGTAAGAAAGATACTACCAGTTTAGTTTATTAATGACTTTTAAAATAATTTTAGAGATATTCTAGAAATATTTATTCATATATGTAGGCCATGCTTTTTAAATATAAAACACAGGATCATCTCAATAATATGCAACTCACTTTAGTCTCCATATTTTTATAAGCAATGTGCTTTCTAAAGTATAATAATTATGGAAATTTTAAATTTATTTATGTGAATATGCATATTATATAAAAATGAATTCAGGAAAATGCACATACTTGATTAAGAAATATTTCTTTTAATTTCTCAGAGTTCATTTTACAGGAAATATGTATATATTATTAGATTACATTAAATTTAGGAATATTACTATAAAATTAACTAGGATATGCTAAGTTTATTAAAGTGAAAACAATATTACTATACTAGACTTATTTACTTAAAAATGTAAACTAATGGTAGAAAGATTTCTGTTTATATTGATGTGGGCCAAAGTAGGAAACAAGCTTAAAATAAAATGCATTGAAATATTCATGTTTTCATGGTTTAAATCATACAAGTCATAATAGTTCCCTTAGGAAGGAAAATAGAGCACATATGTTCTATAGCCCTAAATAGGTGGTACTAGAAAGAAAATATGAACATAGGTTTTCCTCAAATATTTCTTAAATGCCACACAGAAATTGGTAAATACTTAGAGACTTTAAAACTCTGCCAGAGTACAATTTTACATGACTCAGAAACAAATCCTCCACTTAGCTTTGGGAATGATTACATGTAACCAGTGATATGCAATACTATTCCAAATAAAGTCTACTAGAATAAAAAAGAATAAATTTAGCAGTTTATGCTGACATGGAATAACATAACCTAACACAATTATTCAAATGTTTGGTCCATAGATGACTTAAGAACCTGGACCCCCAGCCAATATTCCTATTCAAATCCAGCCTGTAGCCACTCCATTAGCATTAACAATTTGGTACTTGCAGCACAGTTGAAATTGCCTTCAATTATAGAACGTATATATCACTTGTTCATTCCAAGTAAGAACTATACTCAGCTTCTGGCTTCCATTATAAACTATGTTTCACATATTTAATTTTAAAACTGAATTAATTTCAAATAATAATAGTTGTTTTTAAAAAGGATAATGGAGTTTTAGTTCCCATTAATAGCCTAAACATAGAAACCTATCTTTTTGCAAATAAGCAAGATTTTGTGTACAGACCATCTGGATATCAAATTATTACCTAATTTTTTCAAGTTAAAAAACCTCAACATATTGACACTTAAAATTAAAAGCTTACAACACCACACAAATTGTTTTTTATTACTATGAATAAAACCAGAACCATTTTAATAGCTAAACTCTCATAATGAAAGCTCATAAACAACTTCATGATTTGCCCACTTTAGGATTTAACAGCGTCAAGATGATATACTCTTAATATTCCAAATGCTCTGAGTACATTTATCATGACTAATTCAGAACTATAATGATTTTACTCTATTCACTCTTTTTTATTGCTGAATTTCTCTTTCTTTTAATCTGATAAATGTGTCTTTATCTCTTTGTATTCCATATTTTAAAGTATGCAAATCAAAAGGGGGTAATGAGCATGCATTAATGAAATCAAACAAAATTAAATAAAGGTAGAATGGATTTACATACAGACAAGCACAGATACAGTGTGTGTGTGTGTGTGTGTGTGTGTGTGTGGAGAGTGAACTATTGTTAGGTGCTATCAAGTTGGATTCAGAAATATATATCATATATACATATATGATAGAGAACAGAAGTTTAAATCAGATCAGTATTGATTTTAAACCTGATTTAATTAAATAAAAGCTTCAGACACTAGTTTTAGCTACCTATGTGTCATTATTTGTTTATCCTCTTGAGTTTATTTCAAAAACAAGGAAATGAAACAATTGAGGTAAAGGAATCCATGTATAAATAATAGTCTTCCATGACCTACAACTTAGGTAGTTGTGTCTTATTACAATGCATAAATTAGAAAATAATACAATTTTGACAGTTCATGTCAATTTTTCTATGCCTACGCAAAGGAAACACTAAGGCAACTTGTATTTCCAATTTATACAGCACAGTTATTTAAATATGATCTTTATACATGTTTGGTTCAGTGTCCTTAGAGATGAAAAGTAGTTATTTATAAAGATCTTTTAAAAAGTAGTTTTTTGAGATTATACTTATAGAAACAGTTCCATAAATTAATCTACATTTAAGTAATTAGTTTTATGGTTGCATGATTTAAAAATACAATAGAAGAATATGGGTCTCTGATTACTACACTGGAGCTATGTTCATTCTAGTTGTATACTGAATTTGTTCTATTCTACATGAACTATTTTAAATCATATGAAAAATTTAAACATATATAAGAAAGTTTGTGCTATGGTCTGAACATTTGTGTCCTCCCAAAATTCATATGTTGAAATTCTACCATCCAAAGTGTTAGGCTTAAGAGATTACTGTCATTAAAGTAAAGCCTCAATGAAACATGAAGGATGCTTTGTTGGCAAATCAGGCATTGGCCAGATCCTTCCCATCACAAGCTCCAAAGTGTAAAATGACTAACACATCTGAGTTTCCTTATATACTATAAGCGAGAATGCGACCAGGGTATCCTCCTCCCAAAAGGCTTCCCAGGGACCTTTTTTCTCAGGTTCAGCTTCCTCAGGCACTCAGAGACCACTGTAGCCATGATCAAAGTGTGTCCAGCTACTTATTTTATTCTTCATTACTAGGGGGTTGAATACAAGGCCTTGTGCATACTAGGCAAGTGCTCTACCACTGAGCTGCATCTGCGGCCCATATATATTAATTTTGAGACAGGGTGTTGATAAGTTTTGTAGGCTGTTTCTGGCCTCAAATTCACAATCCCCCAGCCTCAGCTTCCCAAGTCACTGGGATTACAGCCATACACCATGGCACCTGACATGCCCAGCAACTTCTTAAAGTGTCAGCAGAACCTGACATCATTCACATGTTGCTGGATTTTCAGGCAAGCAGAATGTTAAGAGTTATAATGTCAGGGAGGCTTCCAACAATTTTTATGAATGTGGCTTCTGAGGATAGGCAATGTGTAGCAGGACCAGATTTGCTACAGAAAGCCCCAGAAAGGGCAGTGTGTGAAGATGTGAAAATGAAGCCTAAGCTGCAGTGGAAGCCCCAGTATACTAGAGATTCCAGGAATGTGAAATATCTACTGAGAAAAGATGCTAGCAATGAGTAAAGAAGACCAGAATGAGGTCATGCTGCCTGGCAAATGGCAGTAGGGGTGAAGCTGCCCAGATCTCTTGGAGCTGAGAGGAGGCCACCATGTGTGCCAGATGCCAGACATGGAACTATAGGGTTTAATATTGGCCTTGCTTGGTTTTGGTCTTGTTTTAGTCTGTCCCTTCCTGGCTATCCTCTCTTTTGGAATGGGAATGTCTACTTTGGGCTATTATATATTGGAAATATATAACTTTCCTCTTGATTTTGCAAGGGCTTCCCAGCTAAGAACACCTGAGTCTCAGAAGAGATGTTGGATTTGGATTTTTTAACAATCCTGGGACAGTTAAGCATTTGGGGACTTTTGGAGTTGGACTAAATGCATTTTGCATTATGAAGTGGCCATGAGTCTTTGGCGTCTGGGGCAGGATATTATGGTTTCTATATAAAACTACCTCCAAAGGCTCACATTTGAAAACTTGGTCTGCAGCTGGAGGCACTGTTTCAGATGGCTATGCAACATGGGAAAGTGAGAAGTAGCTTTTAGAAATGGTTACTAAAGGTGGATTTCTGAAGGTTTTACCTTAGACCCTGGTTCTAGTTAGGATCTCTGCTTCTTGGCACATCATAGTTTAAAGAGCTTTCACCATTGTATGGCCACCATGGGCTGAGCTTCTTGGCCATGCCTTCCTTGCCACTATGGACTGACACTGTGAAACTGTAAGAAAAAATAAGCTTTTCCTTCATTTGGCTGTTTCTTCAAGGTACTTTAGTCACAATGATACAAAAGCTAACTAATATAGTTATGGATACTAACTTACAATTCGTTATGTGTGTATATATAGATACAGATACATATATATAATTAACCATATGTCCCTGTATATCATATATGACTCTTGAATTTTCAATAATGTATTATCATCTATGAAATTAGAATGTCATTAATGATCACTAGAGCTTGGCATGTTATTATGAAACTAAAATGGTTTTTAGTTTCAGAGTGAAAAGTGTTTTCAAGTTAAAAATGCCATGCTAAAATAATCCATGTATTAACATTATAAATCATAAGTCATTTGTAATATAATAAATGATTATATTTCACTCAGTAAAATTTATCACACCCACATGTCTATCAGTTTGCCATACTGTGGGGGCTTAAGTGTTGTGATGCTAAAGCTATCCTACAGGTATTACAGATACCAGTAGGGTCACCCATGGTGAACAGGTTTCAGTTGAGCCTCCAGACTAAGACAGATTAGGGAGAGGATATAGCTAGTCCACTCCTAAAATAATTACCTATTGAAAATTCTATGAAAAACAGAGAAACACTGTCAGATATAGTGCCAGAAAATGAAACCTCCAGGTTGGAAGGCACTCAAAAGATGACTGGGACAAAGATGCCTCCTCAGAGTAGAGTAGACTTTAATGATAGGAATGCAGTAAAGTCCCAGGAACCTACATTTGCTGATGTGACACAACTCAAAATGAGAAGGAACAACTGTAAGCATCCATTAAAAACTGGAGCATAGGATGTATGTAGTGTTACCTAGGAAAATTAGAAATTATCAGGAGGGAAATGGAACACATAAATAGTGACAGTCTAGGCAGCAGTGGAATAAAATGGACTGACATGGGCCATTTTGAATATATAATCATGTGGTCTACTATGCCAGGAATGACAAATTAAAGAGAAATGGGGTTATATTCATCATTAAAAAAGACAACTCAAGATCTGCCCTAAAGTACAATGCTGACAGTGATAGAATAATATCCATACACCTACAAGGAAAGCTAGTTAATATGACTATTATTCAAATTTATGTACCTACCACTAAGGTTACAAATGAGGACAGGGAAGATTTCTACCAACTTCTGAAATCAGAAATAGATTGAACATGCAATCAGGATATATTGATAATGAATGGTGACTGGGATGAAAAGTTGGAAACAAAGAAGAAGGCTTAGTTGTTGGAAAACACAGACTTGGTGACAGAAATGATGCTGGATATTGCATGACAGAATTTTGTCAGATGAACCAACAACCTTTCCATTGCAAATACATTTTTCACCAACATAAATGGTAACTATACATATGGACTTCACCAGATGAAACATACAGGAACCAAACTGACCACATTTGTGAGAAGAGATGATTGAAAAGCTCAATATCACTAGAACAAGATCAGGTTCTGATTGTGGATCAGGTCAACTGCAAATATGTACCTTGAAATTCAAAATGAAGAAAATTAGAACAACTGTATGAGAGGCAGGGCATAACATTGAGTATATTCCACTGGAGTTCAGATAGCACCTAAAGAACAGGTTTGATATTTTAGAAACTCATGATCAAAGATGTAATGTGGCATGATATCAAAGAAATTATTCATGAGGAGAGCAAAAGATTATTAAAAAGACAAGAAAAAAGGAAAAGGCCATATTACATGTCAAAGGAGAATCTGAAACTTGCCCTTGAACATTGAGCAACTAAAATAAAAAGAATTTCATGATGAAATTAAGGAACTAAACAGAAGATCTCAAAAGGCAGCTCAAGAAGACAAAATCAAATATTGTAATGACATATGCAAAAAGCTGGAGATAGAAAACCAAAAGAGAAAAACATGCTCTGTTTTTCTCAAGTTTAAGGAATTAAAGAAAAAATTAAATTGAAGAAAATATAAGGAATTGAAGAAAGCCTTTTTTGTCAATAATGAAGGATTCTACCAGGAAAACATTAAACAATGCCAGAAACATCAGAAGATGATGGAAGGAATATAGAGTCATTATACTAACAAGTATTTGTGGATGACCAAACATTATAAGAGTTTGCATATGATCAGGAACCAATGGTACTGTAAGAAGAGGTGGAAGCTGCCCTGAAGGAATTTGTGAAATACAACCCTCCAGGAACTGATGGAAAACCAATAGAGATATTTCAACAAACAGATGCAGGACTGAGGTGCTAACATGTTTATGCCAAGAGATTTGAAAAACAGCTACCTAGCCAACTGACTGGAAGAGATTCATATTTGTACCTATTCCCACAAAAGGGGATCCTACCGAATATGGAAATTATTGAAAGTATCATTAATACCAGATGCAAGTATAATTTTGTTAAAAATCATTCAAATGTAACTGCAGCAGTATATTGACAGGGAACTGCCTGAAAATCAAGACAGAATCAAAAGAGGGTGTAGAACCAGAGACATCATTTCTGATGTCAGATGGATATTAGCCAAAAGCAGAGAATACCAAAAAGATGTCTATGTTTTATTGACTATACAAAGGAATTTGGTTGTGTGGATCATAATAAATTATGAATAGCATTGCAAAGAATGGGAATATTAAAATAATATTACTGATGAGAAATCTGTACATGGACCAGGAGTCAGTGGTTCAATCTGAACAAGAAAGACTATTTGTTTTAAAGTCAAGAAAGGGCTGTATCCTTTCACCATAACTTTTCAATCTCTATGCCAAAAAAATAATCTCAGAAGCCAGACTATATGAAGAAGGATGTGGTATCATGATTACAGGAAAACTCATTAACCACCTGCATTATGCAGATGATACAACTTTGATTGCTTAAAATGAAGAGGTTTTGAAACTTTAAGGATGAAGATCAAAGAACACAGTCTTTGGTACAGATCGCACCTCATCATCAACCAAATAAAAATCCTTACAAGTGGGTTGGGTCAATATGCAACTTCATGATAAATGGAGGAAAGTTGGAGGTTGTCCAATATTCTGTTTTATTTGGTTCTACAATCAATACACATAGAAGCAGCAATCAAAAAATCAAAAGATTCATTGCAATGCAAAAGAGCTCTTTAACGTTTGGAAAAGTAAAAAAAAAAAAAAGTAAAAAGTAAAGATATCACATTGAAGATTATGGTGCGCCTGACTCATGCCATGGTATGTTCAGTCAAATGATGTGGTTGTGAAAGCTGGACACTTAATAAGAGAGATAGGAGAAAAATTGATGTTTTTGAATTTATTGTGTGGGAGACAAATAACTAATATACCATGGACTGCCAAAAGAACCAAAAAATCCATCCTAGAACAAGTGCAACTAGAGTGTTCATTGGGAAAAAGAATGGTGAGACTGCGTCTTCTGTACTTTGGACATATCAGCAGGAAACGATCTCCGGAGAAGGACATCATGTTTGGGAGAGTGGTAGGTCAACAAAAAAAGGAAGACCTTCAACTAGATGGATTGACACAGTGCATGCAACAGTGAGCTTAAATATTAAAAAGATTTTGCTCTTGGTACAGAATCAGGAGTGTTTTGTTCTATTGTACATAGGGTCAATATGAGTCATATCCGATTCAAGGGCAAGTAACAGCAACAAAAGTTATCACAGTGATTTGAATAAACATTTTAAGAGCATATTCCTGCCTTCTGATGGATAAGGTTACTAAACCACTGTAGTAAAAAAAAAAACAACTTTCAAAAGTAGAAATTAAAATGTGTTACATCAATGGTCTTTTACAATGGAAAAATTTTGATCTATAAAATTTTCAGAGTTTAGATATATAATGCGAATCATTAATACTTAAAACTTCATAGAAAGTTTATGAACTGTGGTAGGTCAAATGATAAATAGGCAGATGACAGTTACTGAACTTCCATATTCTCCAGTATCATTTTCCTCTAACATTTTTCTTGGTACATTTAATAAAATTAAGCTTGAAATTAAAAAGTAATCATTGAAATAACACTCAGCATTTTACCAGAACTGAAACTATAATTGCTCAGTGGAAAAAACATAAACCTCTTTATTTTACTACAAGGAATGAGCCAATCATCTTTTCATGTATTGAATGGTGATTATTTTTCAGAACTCTACATTTTACCTACTAAATTGTTAAGTTTGCTCTACAACTGTTTCTGAAGTTGGGTAATAAAATTTTGTTCAACATTACTTCCAGACAGAAGTACACAGCAAACTGCTTCCTAAATTAGTATGTAAACAAACTGCTAAACAATTTAAGAATGCATTCTTGTAACACATAGCTGAATCTCACCCAGTTACAGTAGTCACACTTCAGCCAATCACAGGCTGCCAGCAGAATAAATCATTTTCACATAATGCAATGACTCCCCACACTATTGCTGACTGTAGTCAATCCCGCTCTTTGTGAGTGTCACTTTCTTTTCTCTGGATATAAATCTAATCTGAAAATGGTGGGATGAAACAATCCAAAACCTATTCTTCCCTGAATGCTACCCAGTTCTAACATTTTTTTTGTTCAAATAGACTTATTTTAATTCATGTCAGATTATTGAATTTTCAAGACAAATCTGAGAAAAAATGGTTCTTTATTTTTCTGATGAAAATACTAAGGCTTAACTTGAGTAAATGTTTAAGACCAGAAACCTTCCAAACTGAAGAAACAAAACTCATCATCAAAGATATCTCCAGGTTTTATTTATTCCCTGTCCTTCCCTCAGTGCTCATGTTGATAAATTTCTTTAAGCCTTTTTGTAAGAGCATATTGCTAAATGCCTACTTTTTCCCCAAATAGCTGAAGCTTCTATTCCTCCAAACAGGTATCTATTTTATATACAAACTGTAGAGATGTGCAAAGTCTCAAGGTCATGACAGAAATAAATTTTGTGCTCCATTCCATCTTGATTTCTAATATTTCCACAGTTGTGATACTTTACATTTATTTTATATTAGATAGCTATCAATCCTAGAATGGAAAACTGTGCAATAATAGGAGATTTGAAAGTATAAGTGGAAATATTATCAGTGCTTATGTTATTTTGTTCATTAAATATAAAAAATAAATATAGTTTATGATATTTGAACATATGTCTTTTATACTTAATGAAATCATATATATTTAGTTGACTTTAAATTACTGTATGAGAGAAAAGGATGATATGAGTAAACTAAAAAGAAATTTTTTTCACCCTAAAAATAGTTCTTGTCTTTAATTTTCAGTTCTTTTAGCAACATTGTTTTATTATAATTATTTTTAATCATAATTTTGAAATAACTTTCATGAGTTTATAAGTAAATGAATTTTGCAAAAATCCAATTGCATCCAAATATCTGAAAGATAATACACTAAAGCAGTATCATATAACTTAAAAATGATAGAGTGCAAAGTTCATAACAGTGCTTATGCACTGAATGAATCATCCACCCTCACCAATATGGAATAGAGAATATTAATGATGTTAGGAGAACTTGGTGACTTGCCCAGTCTCCAGATGTTTGTTGAAGAGGGAAAGAAAAAATGGGAATTAGACTGACATTGAATATCAGTGCTACTATGCATCCTTGTACAAAGGCAATATACATTTCTCAGTTCACAAACTGTTTTATATA
>VMDO01030724.1:0-20955 GCA_007922755.1 Pedetes capensis
CCTTGAAAGAACTGGCAAAACACAAAGCTCCAGGAATTGATGGGATACCAATAGAGATGTTTCAACAAACAGATGCAGCACTGGAGGTGTTAACATGTTTATGCCAACAGATTTGGAAAACAGCTACTTGGCCAACTGACTGGAAGAGATCCATATTTGTGCCTATTCCCAAAAAAGGGGATCCGACTGAATGTGCAAATTATCAGACAATATCATTAATATCGCACACCAGAAAACATATAGTAATACAGAAAATGCAGTAAATATTTATTAATTTAATTCCTGGATTTTTAGCATCTATTCACTCTAGTTCAACTACCAGAAGGTTAGAGAATCATCACTTTTTCACTTTCATTCAGGAATTTGAGTGAGCTCCACCTACTCCATAGTGGCAGAAATAAAGCACATAACAGATTTGAGTCAATCAGTTCATTGTGTTTCCTTACAGATAACTTCATGGCAAAATTAATGCCAGTGAGATGCAATGGACCTTTAGCTGGGGCTACCATCAGAGTGACTCTCATTTCACTTTCTCCATGGAATTAAAGACTGAGTTTAAAGCAATCAAGAGATAATGTCAGGAGCAGCACACTTGAGAGGTTGAGACAAAGTAATCAGGTCATGAGGAGGCTCACTCAGTATTTGCCTAATGGTGTGCCTAAAGCCTGGTATGTCTCTAGGTCTTTTTATGTTACATAAACCCACAGAGTTCCTTTTCGACTGAAACAGTTTGCATTGAATTTTCTGTTATTTGCAACAAAAAGATGCCTAAATGATACTGGAAGAAGAAATACATGGGGAAGAGAGAATCTTGTGGTGGGGATAAAAGCATAAAAGAGCACAAAAGAGACCTAAATAACAGAGCATATATTTCAGTTAATTCTTGATTTTACTACTCCAAGATACTTTTAGACAAGTCCATGCAGAGGAATTTACTCACTGTGATGATTTTTGGTAATTAACTAACTGAAAGCTGTTGCAATATTACAAAACACATATGACTTGGGACATAATCACAAGTAATATAAATGCCATGACCTAGCAACTTAACATAAATGTTTTCAAAATTCTATTTTTAAGAAGATTCAAGAAAAAAGAGTGAGAATTGAAGCTTATTCTGTTCTTCATAGTCTCAACTAAATGTCCTTTTGTGTGATTTTTATTGTGTTTTAATGCCATCAAATGAATGTTCAATCTCATGAGAAAAACTTTTTAAATGGTCTCCTGAAAGAGGAGAGTATATGATTCCAGTGAAAGGATACTTATGCACAACACATCAGTGAAGCAAAGGACACAAAATAAAATAGCTGACAACACTAAGAAGTCATGATTTCAGCTTGTTATACACACTCTTAAGGAAGATGAATAAAAATTCCCTGCAACTTGCGTCATCTCTGGATATGAAGGGCTGCAGTACACAATGCTAAATGTGTGCTTCTTTTTATGGACCACAAAACTGATTCCAGTAGATGAAGACTGCAGTGTGAATATCCTTCCTTTTCAAACACTAAATAAAACAGACGTGTTTTGTGAACTTTTACTTCTCATATTCACATCACTTTTCACATTTCCTTTGATAGTGTGAGGATGGAATTTTTTTAAGGCTTTATTACCTGACATCACTGGAACAATATTTGCCTGCTGGGTTCTAAAATATGATGCTCAGAGATGCAAACTCCTTTAACTTTCCAAACCAGTCATGTACCATCTGACCAAAAAAAAAAAATCAATGCTAACAAGAAGCTGGACAGCTTCTCTGTAACATACACACCAGCAGACTTGCCATTTTCCAGGATCTCTTAAGAATGACACTCAAGAACTAGAGTAGCAAGGGTCCATTAAAGTATTGAGCACAAAATCACGCTACAATTCATGAACAACTACCTTTTTTAGTGTTAATAGATAAAAGCCAAGAAAAGAACAAATAGTAAATGTTGCTTTAATAAAAGTCATGATAATCTCTTTATACTCTGGACAATAAAGTCAAAAGATTTACTTACCATTTTTCTAAAGAACATTCTGGCAAGATTTAGAAAGTGGCAGGACTTACCTGGAAGAAAACAAAAAAGAAAATGAAAAGATTAAAACAGCAAATAAAGAAGGATAATAATGAAGACATATTTTAAAATAAATTCTTAGGTTACAAAGCATGAGCCCAGACCACCTATGTAGGACTAAGTCAGTAAGGGTGAGAGAGGGAAAGTAAAATTCTTCGCTACCTTTGTCTAACACAAGAAGGAAATGCACAAGAATCAGTAACTTATTTTATGTAATGCATGTAACAGAGATCTCCATATTAATACAAACCTCAATGAAATTGAAAATGAAGCCTTTCCATTGTTTCTAAGAGAATGATGCAATTCACACTGATAAATGCAGAAACTAAGGCTCTTCAGTTGGCTCTGGAATACAATCCCCTAAATTAGACACTAGATCCTTAAAGAATTTTCTAGGTTCAAATGAACTATGTTGTTTATGACTGCTGACAAGATACTCTATTCCCTCAAAGACAGTGGAAGAGGAAAAAGAACAAAGAGCTGGATTTCATCCCTAAAGATATTGTATGATGGCCAGTTAATGGAAATTTTAAAAGTATATATGGAATTTCCTAAACCACTAGACAGTTGTTGCTGACTTTGTCCTGTTTTCTTTAGAGAGACTGAAGCAGCCTAGCAAAATTTTATATTTTATGTTTATGTTAGATTTCTATGTGCTCTTTCACTCCCTCTTTCTGGAAGGGATTATCTCATCTTAAATTCTCTCTTCTACTAGGAAAAGAAGTTAGGGAAGAATCAGAAATGTAGGCAGAAAAATGACAGGTTACTTTTTCTAGGTGCTGATGGCACTGATTCTTATTTCTAGTACAATTTCATATTAGCACATCAACTGGCAGATAGCTAAACCACCTCTCCAATACAAAGCCACAGTTCCTGAAGTAGAACTGAGTGAGTCTTACAATAAGGACCAAACAGCCAAACATAATTTTTTTAATCCCAAGAAAGATAGGAGTTACTATTTTATAATTGAAGTTTGGTATGAAGCAAAATGCATTGCATCTATGAATGTGTGGCAGGGCTAAGATATCATCTAGGACATTCCCTGTCTAATTTAATCACTGAACTCCCATGAACATAGCACCTTTCATTTAATCCTGTGTAATTTTATGACATTACTTTTCTAGAATTTTTTGATCAAATATATTTTTTCAGTCAAAGTAAATCATTTGCCTTTTCTCTGTAATCAATCTGTAGGGCAAGACTTCAGTTGCCTGGCCACATTCTAGGATCTGACTGAAGAAATTTCTGTAGTTTCATTAAACAGCCCTTACATAGTAATAGGTACCATTACTCCCAGGTAGTGACTAGGAGGTGCCCTACTCCTGATATATTGCCATAATTATCTCCCTATGAGATTGTTAACCAGTGATACTTTATTTCCAATCTAAAATACTGAAAGTCCATTATATTACTGACAACATCATGCAGTTTTTCTGTTGGTTAGCAAGTGCTTCACCTGCTGGGAAATGGCTAGATCATAAGCAAAAGCCCACATCAGAGCCATGGGTAACTACTTCCATTTTAGCTCATAACAAATATTTTATTTACCTCTGTATCTGTGTAAGCCTGATTCTTAAAAGTAATGGTTATTTGAATGGTATCTCATCATTGGAAAAAAATATTCATTCACTTATTGGTCCCCATATTTATTTAGGGTGATAGATAGGGATAAGCACCATCCTACTATTTCACATTATTTTAAAAGCACATGATATCAAATGTTTATGTCTATGCATTCAGAGTAAGCAATTATTCATCTTCCACCAGTAGAGGTAGGTTTATTTTCAAGAGTATGTTAAAACATTTCATCTTAATCATTGGAGAAGTGGAAAAAGACCTTTTCAAGATAGTGATTCTATGATAGAACAAGGTCCTTACTAGCTACTACTGTCTTCAATATTCTACATTTTAGTGCTCAGAATAAGGTATTCATTGTTGTTGTTGTTGTTAGGTGCCATCGAGTCAGTAACAGACTCATGGTGACCCTCATAGGGTTTTCAATGGCTGACTGTTTCAGGATTGCCTTGGAGTGGATTGTCAGGCCCTTCTCCCATTTTTGCTGTGCTGGGAATTGAACTCAGGTCCTCAGAGACTGCAGCACAGCGCTCTACCAACTGAGCTAAATCCCAGCCCAAGGTATTCATAGTGGACAATATAATAATCATCACAAATAAACAATTGCTTAAGAATGGACACATTAGTGAATGCATTAGAAATTATCTAATTAATTGACACAAGCC
The DNA here is from genome assembly GCA_007922755.1 of Pedetes capensis. Classification (NCBI taxonomy): domain Eukaryota; kingdom Metazoa; phylum Chordata; class Mammalia; order Rodentia; family Pedetidae; genus Pedetes; species Pedetes capensis. The sequence continues at coordinate 4,298 of VMDO01030724.1, forward strand.
AATGATAATGTCATTTAAGGAATAGTTTAAGTCTTTGGGGTTTATTTGGATTTGCATTAGGGAATTAACCCAGCACATAGCTCAAATTATATTTGATCTGCAGCTTCCTCAGGCACCAATTGGGCACCTGCCTGGTGCTGCATGTACTCACCCACTGCATGTGGGGCAGATGGAAGGAGCAAATAGTCCACAGAGAATACCACTTCAGGGCCATCACACTTCTTCTGATGCTGCTAATGGCTCCTTGTCACCCACTTGGTGAAGTGAATCCTCATGGATTTCAGGGCTGCCGCTGTCTTAGTCTACCTTTAAGTACATCCATCTGTCTTGCATCTCTGTAGGTCCTCCATTTCACACTGGTTAATTTACACATTTACGTAAACTTTTTTTCCAGCAGGCAGGTACTTTTCCAAGTTCCCTATCCTCTTCTCTTTACCCTCAGCTTGTACATCCCTTTGAGTCATTTTGAATTTAATTCTTACACTTCTCCTTAAAGATACCATGCTATGGCCAGATCTCAAAACATATCAGGTACTATGTCGTTGGTACTACCATGGCTTCAGCTTGATCTCTTCTCTCTTCATGGTACTGCCTCCCTTTCTTTTCTACCTGTAATTCCCCAATATATCTTAATCTTTTATGTCTTATATGTCTTATATGTCTTATATGCATTTTTGCTTATACTCTCCCAAAACTTAAGAGTCAAGTTTTCTGATTTCCCAAGGTTAATTTAGACATTTGTTCTCTGTTCTCCCTTATCCTTTGATATCTTAATTATATACTCAATAATAATAGTAATAATAATAATAATAATACTTATTATCATTATTATTATTACTACAGTGCTGTAGTAATAATAATAATGATAACTATTATTATTTGATATTATTATCATTATTATTACTACAGTGGTGTAGTAGTAATAATAATAATGATAATAACTATTATTATTATTATTATTATTGAGTATATAATTAAGATATCAAAGGATTTAGCTCAGTTGGCAGAGTGCTGCACTGTAGTCTCTGAGGTCCCAAGTTCAATTCTCAGCACCACAAAAATGGGAGAAGGACCTGGCAATCCACTCCCAAGGCAATCCGGAAACAGTCTATCATTGAAAACCCTATGAGGGTCGCTATGAGTTAAATACTGACTCGACGGCACCTAACAACAACAACAACAACAGCAACAGTGCTGAAGATCCAACCCAGGGTCTTACACATATTAGGCAAATGCTCTACTGCTGAGTTACACCTCCAGTCCCTTAACCTTCATAATAGTTTATAAAAACTACTAGTAACTAACAACTCAGACTCCTTTGCCTGTGTATAGGAAGCATTTAGTAACTGTAGGGATAATTAAATTCATTAGATTTTGAATTCCTTAAAAGCAGGACCTACATCTTACTATACATTTCTTTTCAAAGTATTGGTGTCAAGCACAGTACTTGACACAGAGCTAGTGTAAAATGAGTGGATTGTTGGAAGGAAAAAAATATTATAGGCAGGATAGAAGGAAAGACTTTCACTTTTTGAATACTTCTATCAGTTTGCATTGTTTCCAAACTCTATGGATTTCAAATGTTGTGCCCATGATTACTTATTCATGGTAGAAGCATGTGGCAATCCACTTCTGAGGCAATCCCAAAACAATCAGCCATTAAAAACCCTATGAGGGTCAGTATGAGTCAGACAGGACTCGAGGGCACCAAACAAAAACAACAACAACAATGAAATATGCTGATGGTAAACTTGGTCAATAATCACATCTGCCAAAACAATGTAAAACTGCAGCTCTCAGGCATGGCTAAAAATTTCTAGTGTAGGTGTAGTTGTTCAAAATAAAGACATATACAAATTTGTCTTTAGCTTCCCACACCTTTTTGCTTATAGTACATTTAACAATGAATATAAGCTAATTACTTTCAGTTAAATCACCTGCTTTATTTGGTAAAATTATCTCAAAAAACTGAGCTTCTATTTTGAATATTTATACTCCAAAACTTTTCACATAACTACCAACCTCTTCATTTTGTATTACACAGTACCATAACAATTCCTTTTGATTCTTGACATCAAGTGCTTTTAAATACATTTCTGAAGTTGAAAAATTATGCTGGAACCTGAAACAAAAAAATCAACTGCAAAAGGAGTACTACATTTTATTATACCTTGATGAATAACACTCAAATACTAGCAATGTTTTTGTTTTTCATTAGCTTTCTACAGACCAGTGTCCATCTGTTTCTCTTGCTCTCACTCTCGCTCTCGCTCTCTCTCCTTTTTTCCCTCTGACTCTATTGTTTACAATATTGTAAAATGAGGTGCAACCTTGTCATGAATGATCTGGAACTTTGGTCTCATACTTTTTTGTCCTTTTCAAATGACTTTTACCCTATTTATGAATAATTGAGAAACACAAGTATCACACAGGGGGTCTTGTTATGCATAACTGTTCTACCTTCAAGATCTTGGTACTGAAGTTTCATCTGTTTTCCCACCTGCACTTTGCCATTTTTTGAACCTGCTTCCTGCCCTCACTGTGAGCCAAATTTCACCAAACGCTGACAATCCTCAGAAATTCTTCAGTCCTCTTCTGGCCTTGCTATTCCACAAATTATTCTTGTGCCAGATACAAATTCATGTTTTTAAAGAATTTCCCTCTAGTAGTCAAAGTTCAGAATAGCATTTTTTTGCAAGTATGTTCCATGAAACAACTAGCAAGTCTCAAAATGCCGATAGGTACTTTGAAGTAAAGTAATAAATTCTAAATTTTAGGTAAGTAGTACTTTTTATGTTCCCATGTTGGAGGTTCTAGTAAATATTAGCCTATTACAAGTTACAAATTACCTGAAAATACCCTCTGTAATTTATGGTATGTAGGGCATATCTTAGAAAATTATGTGAAACTAGCAAAAATCCCACTGAATTGCAACTGGGAAAATCTGAATGATGATGGTCATACTAGTAGCTAAGGTACTTCACATATGCTGAGTATAGTTGTGGGAGATTTACTACACAAAGTAATACATTTAATCTTATTTATATAAAGCAAATAAAGTAATATCACTATCTTTATTTTACACGTACAGAAGCCAAGACTCCAAGGTATTAAGAAACTAGCCTAAGTGTGCACAGCAGAACTGAGATTCAAACCCAAGAAGTTAGGCTCCAGAGTCTAAAATTTTAACTGCTTTCCCATTCTGCCTGCATTACCCATTAGCTGAATAATCTGGGGCAATTTACTAACAATGCCAGGCATGGCACAGTGTCCAGAGTGTTTTGTTCTGTTGTATATAGGTTTGCTATGAGTCAGAGTCAGACCTGACTCGATGGCACCTAACAAGAACAACAATGCACTGTCTGGAAGAGTGTAGATACACAGAATATATATTTATTACATAAGTCTCAAGAACTCTTGATTTATTTGTCCTCATAACACTTTGAACAGACAATCAGTGGTTATCAATCATTATTAGAGGAACAGGCATAATGCTGTGCTGAACTGCTTGACTAAAAATTCTTACTTTGAACCTTCGACTGGATCTTGAGACCCACTCGTTAACCTTGAATTTATTCATATTGATTGTCCACTGTGATTCACACCACAGACATTTCAAATACATATGCATTTTTCAAACCAGAGCATGGGGCTCCATGGATGAGTCAATCCTGTCAATTTAGGGGCTCCAGGATCACCATGCATGGGCTGCTTTGCCATTTCACCATAAATTCCTATTCTTTCTCAAAGGAAAAGAACTCACTATATAATTTCAAAGCTAGTTTCAAAAATATAAATGTAGATATCTCCAACATCAGTCTGTGTCTATCTACTTCTTCCAGGATCTGGCTCCAGCAACAATTCTGTTATCCTTTGCATAACTCCTCAATTTTTTCTCTCCCTTCTTTTTCCTCTCCCATACCCAGCACACTCCTGCTCACAAAGTGTACTATAACCATGTCCCACACCTGCACCCCATGACACATGCATATTTGTTTACTCTATCACACAATTCCTAATTTTCCTATATTTTTGCCTTAACAATCAACCAAAACAATCATCTTATCATATTCGTTTCCCACTAAATATTCTCTCCAACCCTGTCCAACACAACATGTTAAATTGTAAACAACAAAAGAAAAACAAACTTTTCTTAAAGATACCGATGCTAGCATCTTCTTATTTGACAAATGTGTGATGGCTTTTGTTCAGTCTTGATTCTCTTTGGCCACTCTGAAATTTAGCTCCATTTCTCATGAAACTGAATCCTTATCAGAGTTCTGACACTGGTTTTTGATACCTTTTCTGTCATTTCAGCCAATTTTTATCTGTCTTATGCACTGGTTTTCACCCTCATTTTGCATTTTAAAGGTACACTGCCTCCTGTGGCTCTGACCTCTACCTTTTGCTCTTTTCACGTTCTTCTTTTGCTAGTATATTATCCTCTCCATGGGGCTGCCAATTGCTTTTATGCAAATGGTACAAGAACCTACTAAACTGTAATTGCAAAGAAAGGGAACATATCTAATTTATCTTTCTAATATTTGTGGTGTCAGCATAGCACCTTTCATATAATGGGCACATGTGTGTGTATAAAATATGTGCATATATAAAAATGAATGAACTGATTATTTCTTTGATCTAGTATTGTCAAATAATCAAAATATTACCATTAGGCACAATGTATCTATTAACTTCTAATGCTAAAACGAATGCCCATAAATTTCTATTCTGGTTTATATTGTTTTCTTGTGAAAAATATCTGTGACAAAATCCTTATAAGTTTAAAAATAGTTACCCCTAATTTTGCTTCTATTCCATGCATTTCTTCAACTTTAATTTTTTTTCAATAACTCCATGTTGCTAACTCCATAAAGACAATAGTGAGTACAATCTAAATGACACTGGACTGTATCTAAAGTGATGTAGTCATGAGTATGAATGTCAGAGACCCTGAAAGGAAGAGAACCATAGCGTGTCACAGAACTGAAAATAATTTTAGTAAAGTCATGTACAGGAAAACATGTTTTTTTTTTTTTTCCTCTGCAATGAGATAAAATACACACACACTTTTACTATTTGTAATTTGAGATAGGAAATAGCAGTAGATCCAAAAAGAAAGAAGGTGAGAGTGTAAGGTCAACTTCATTTTCTTTTTTTCATGTTACAAGCCTGGAGAGTCTTACTTTGGAATTTGGTTACATCTATCTAGATTTGTTCCATCTCTATCCCATCAGCAAGCAGAAATCAGCTACAAAGTGGCATGCATTGCAACAGTACCATTTAAAGCACCTGATTGCATTTCCCCACACATTGCTAAAGAAATAAGGATTACAGGAAATTACTATCAAGAGTTTTAAAATTCACTGGCGTGCTACAAAAGAGCTATCATTAATTAACACTTCAGCCATCATTAGTAACTAGGGTGAGAGTCACTAATTTTTTGCTCAGTAAAGAATTAAAACTCAAGACTATATAAGACTATAGAACTGCAGGCTGAAGGTTTGTAAGTGCATTATCTTTATGTAGAATTATTGGAAAATTCAATAAGTAATTTCTTAAAATTCCAGAAAAAGCACCTAATTCACATAATCATGGATTTGCCTCATTGTCACAGTGTCTGGTGCAAATATATCTGCTAAATATTTAGGTTTTGTATTTTTCTTTAGAACATGAGTGATAAGAGCACTTTACAATGATATTATTGCACCTCAATGTAGAAGTCCATATATTGACTCCATGACTGATATTAAATATAATATGAATTTATAGGGTATTTTGTTGTTGTTGTTGTTAGGTGCCATGGAGTCGGTATCCGACTCATAGCGACCCTGAGTACAACAGGCGAAACACTATTGTCAGTGCTTCTCTGCGGTTCAAAGGGTTTTCAATGGCAGATTGATTTTTGGGAGGGGGTTGCTAGGTCCTTCTCCCAAGCCTAAAGCTTCTGGTGTTCCCAGGCAGTCTCCCATCCAGGTACTAACCAGGCCCGACCCTGCTTAGCTTCCGAGATCTGATGGGATCGGATGCCACAGGGCTATGGCTGTAGGCTATAGGGTATTTACAACAACCTTATCTCATAATTATACATGCAACTTTGTAGAGTCAGTATCCAGTATCATTAGCCTCCTATGAAAAGGATTAAAATGTTTTAAGAGGGTTAAGTGACTTGTTCAAACGCATATTGCTATTTTACTTTTAAAGGATAACCATATTTATTAAAAGAAACTATTCTAAGGCTCTTACTGTGAAAAAATTTGGATCTTGTATGGCCCCCAAAGACCAATGTATTGAAGGCCTTGACACCAGCCTGTGGTTCTAATGGGAGGAGGTGGGACCTTTAAAAGGCCCTAGTGGAAAGAGGTTACGGCATTGGGAGCATGTCCTTAAAGTACATATTGGAACCCTAGCCTCTCTCCTTCCTCTCTTTTTGCTTCCTGGCTGCCATGAGGTGAATAGCTTATACCACTGCATGCTCCTATCATGATGGACTGCCTTGACAAGGGCTCAGAAGCAACACATGCAACCAATTAGGAACTGAAGCTTTCAAAATGGTGAGCCAAAAGAAACCCTTCTCTCTTATACGTTGCTTATCTCAGCTATTTATTCCAGTAACACAAAGCTGACTAATTCATGCTACAAAAACTAGAATTGGAAGTTTTCCAGGTTTCGAAAGTTGCAAGAACCAGGATAGCCTGAGCAAGCTTGAATATATACACCCAGACATTCACTGTCACACAGTGTGGAGAAATCGTGGTTGTGACAGCTGATTGTGAGATGGCATATCAGAACTTTCTTTTAAATTTGTCAATGATTTTTTAATTTATGTACAATTGAATTAAACTTAGTGGCTATAATTCATAAGTAACAAGCAAGAGTAGATGCCAAAAAGAGAAGGAAATATGGAAAAAAATTTCACAATTTATAAAGATATGAGAATAATCTTTTATTATTATTATTATTGTTATTATTATTATTATTATTATTATTATCATTATTATTATTTTGTAGTCCTAGGAGTTGAATCTAGAGCCTCACACATGCTAGGCAAGGGCTCCACCACCAACCACAATTCTAGCTCGATTTTCCATTTTCTATTTTGAGACAGAATTTTAGCAAATTGCAAAGGCTGTCTCTGGCTTTGAACTTGAAATTCTCCACCTCAGCCTCTGGAGTAGCTGGGATTATAGGTGTGCACAATTGCTTCCAGTTTTGTACAAGTATCTTATCAGAAAAAATAAAATGGTATGCCTATATTTGTTTCAACACATATGTACCACTATCATGGACACTTGTTCCACTCCTGAAGCTCAGGGTAGAGGAGGAGCATCTGTGAGGTACTTATGCATGTATGACCATCAGTAAGATCAGATGGCACAACTAGTAGGATTTGAGGTTGCCTTTATTCCCTAATTATATGAGTATTTATTGGAAGCCTACAATATGCTGTTCATTATGCTAACTATGACAGAAAGAAATATGAGTGCATCAAGGTCAAGAAACATATCAACTAAAGGAGGATAGATGCAGATAGATAAATCAATATAGAAATTTGCTAGAATAATTATGAAAGTTGTGTACATAGTAGTAAGAGGGAATGCAAAGAGATGCGTAAGGGAACTAGTATTTAGAGTTAGAAAACCAGGGAGTATAAACCCCAAAAACCTGAGTGGTTTGGAGAAGTAGATAGAATAAGGAAAAAACAAATTGTAGGAAGACCACATGGGATATTTCGCTGGGTAAGAAAGGTGATGACACAGTTTGGCTAGTGAGGAAAGGAAAAAGGAAAGTATGTGCTTATGGTCACACCCTTGAAATGATATCGCAAATGTCCACATAGCCCTGCATGTAACATGTATCACACTCATAGATTTTTTTGTTGTAGTTAGGTGCCGTCTAGTCAGGTCTGACTCATAAGTGACCTTATGTATAATAAAACGAAACATTCCCCAACACTGTGCCATGCCTGTCATTATATCAGTGCTTCTCTGCTATTCATAGTGTTTTTAATGGCTGATTATTTCAGGGGTGGGCTGCCAGATCCTTCTTCCATTTTTTTTCTTTTTTTTTTTTTTTTGTGGTGCTGGGGGTTGAACCCACAGCCTCAGAGTGTTCTGAGCAAGCACTCTACCAACTGAACGAAACTGTAGCACTATATAGATTTTAATCTCCCCTCCAAGCAATATTGACTTACCCTGAGTAAATTCATAAGATTTTTATAAATTAGTCCCCATCCCCTCTCTGGCCAGGGGCTTGGCCAAGCTTTGACTTAAGAACATTGAAAGATAGGAAAAAGAAGAGTAGTTAAATAAGTACTATAAGGGCAACAATTCAAAAAGTTAATTATATGAGCAGAGAAGGGTAAAAAACAAAAATGAAAAGTCTCAAATCATATATTTAGTCTTCTGGTAAGTTTGTCGTTCTTAATTTCTAAGCTTAATTTCCCTTTCTATAAGGAAGGAAAAAGAGGTACTGAGAAGAGGGGGTGGTCAGGCCATTTATTTAAACATCTGATAAAACCTCAATTATATTCTTTTCACAATCCTGTCATTAGAAGTAAAATGGTACACTTGGAACCACTCAGATATGAATGCCTATAACTATTCTATTGGCTTTTTTTCCTCTTTCAGCCTTTTTTAGTCACTGTAGCCAATTATGTTGAGATATGATTTTCAGCTAGGCAAACTAGCTCTGGCAACAGAGATCCCACAATGACCTGGTTGGAGACCTTCATGGCCTCTAATATTATTATTTTTTGGTAGGGCCATTATGATGATAATGACTAGGAACAAATACTCCTATTTAGTTAAAAGAGAAAAAGAAAACAAAGCAAAATAAAAAACCCCTAGCATCTAACATTTAGTTAAGCCTACAATTGTAACACAAATCCAAAAGAGGAAACCTGAATAATTTAAAGTTCAGGTTAATCTTGAAATTGGTGAGTATAATTAAAGAATGAAAGCAGTCAATTGTATTTGAAATTACTGAGTCAAATCCCATCTTTCACCTGGTTCCATACAAATGTTGCATTAGATGTAGATTAACGTGCTCCTCAGCCATGCAGTTGGCAATTGTTACTGTGGTTTAGTTTGCAATGTATCATTTCGACCTGGGGTATCTTTCATCTGCATTTTAAAAGGAAACCTGTAACTATCAATGAGCCAAAAGCCCTACATTCCTTTTTCTGTGTTTGAATTTGTTTTGGGCCTATGTGTTTTCATTCGTTCTCAGTGGTACTGGGTGTAAGAGCTTTGTCTGTTTTCAACTTCTTGTTATTAGGTGTGCCCTTGAGTCACATCAACCCTATGTACAACAGAAGGAGCACTGTGCCACACCTGGCTGTAGCCCTATTCAGTGCTTCTCTGCTATTCATAGGGTTTTCAATGGCTGATTGTTTCAGGATTGTTTCAGAAGTGGGTTACCAGGTCCTTTTCCTGTTTTTGTGGTGCTGGGGATAGAACTCGGGGACCCAGGAAGTACAGAATGACACTTTAACAACTGAGCTATACCCTAGCCCCAACTTCTGACAGTTTATAGAAATTGACTTGGTGTTTCAGAAGGAACTCCTTTTTAATATATCTGCACTCAATATCACAAACAGTCATTAAATAGAGTCTGCCTATATACTGTCCTCACACAGACATTTACAGCAGGGAACTTTCTCAGTAGTGAGACATAAGTGGGTTTGCATATTCTTTTCTAGTGGTAGAATATGTTTTCATCTTATATTTCATTAAACTCCAACTTAACTTAAAGATAAATAAATAAATAAATGGAACCTCAAATTAGAAAAAGGGAGAGAGAGGGAACAGCCCAGCTATTTTTGACCTAATAAGTAAGCTTGGCAGCCAGCATTATACAAACTCATTGGAAAGAAGCAAAGCCTCCTTGGCAAAGCAATTAGAATTTTCTAAAAATAATAGTAAGAACTCAATACAAAGACCCAAAGCATCTGTGCATGCATGGCCTGGGAAAAGAGGATGGTTGACACCAAAGATAGGCCAAACCTAAACAATAGAAAGAAGAACTGAGAATGAGCCGAAAGGGCAATTAATCTTGTACCTATTTTTGTCCCTGAGTTTTAAGCAGTGTCTGTAATTAGTTTTACCTATCTGTGTGACAAATTGCCTTTGTTAGGCACTAGGCAAGTACTTTAGGGGCAACCACTGTTCCACAAAGTTGCAGGGTTGTTTTTGTTTTTGTTTTGCTTTTTTGTTTGTTTCAAATAAGGTTTCCCAGAAAGAATCACATGGAATTAGTTTAAGTCAGCCAAGATACCCCTCTCCTCTTCTAGGTGACAAAGTAAATTTTTCTTGCTATAATCTCATTATAATACTAAATTCTCTGCCCTGGGACATTCTTGTCCCCTGTTTGTACATGTAGTGTCCAAAGAGGTATGATCTCCATCGGCACACTCAGGACTCTGTCCATGTCTAGATGTGATAATGTGCCTTTTGAACATGAATAAGCATGAATTTCTCCTACAAGATTTTCTTGCTTTCTTTGTTCAAGGGGAGACACTGATTTGAGAATTACACCCAGTGTGCTTCTTACTTGCTGTGAGAAATAAACCCTTCTTCCCCTTTTTATCTCCTGGATGTACTCACTATTTTACACTCACCAAGGGGCGAACCCATTGTGTTCAGTTGCACCTGTAATTCTCCTTACTCAGTTACTCTTCAATTTACAATATTATTTCCTAAAAAATAGTAAGTTAAAAAGGTTAAAATGAAAATACTTTTAATATATCTAATGTCCCACACATCGTAGCTCAGCAACACAGAACACTATAGAGAATCAATTGTTCACCCTCCTGGAGGCATCACTAATGTGATGCTATGGTTCACTATTGCTGCTGCTAAGTATTGTGACAAAGTATCATATCAAATGTTACTAGAATGGAAAATGTTCAAAATCCAAAATTTTCTATTTAATGCCCATTTCTTTTGTATTATCATGAGGCCAATAAATTATAAATTGATTCATCATAAATTAGGAGCATCTGCATTTACTATTGCCAGAAAGTTCTTAATTAAAACATACATACTTTCAGATGTTGTTATAGACAGACACTGAGGCTTCATGATGGCCAGTCAATTCTAGTAGAGATTCTGGTACCCAGAGAAGAAAAACTGGAGATGGAGTACATTTTATAGAATGCAGCCATAAGGATAAAATGACCTCTGGCTGAGTTTGTGTATGTGTGTTTGTGTGGAAATATATGGTAAGTTACTAGAAGAAAGGAAAGGGGTAGACTTGGAAAGACTGTTAGGTATAATAATATTGCCTGTGAACTTTACTAAGAAAAAGGACTTTATTGCCAAGAAAACTTACATGGTAATATTGATCAGTTAGCAAGCTCATATCTCCCCTTCAGGTGTATAAAAAATTCAAGTCAATGCTATTGTTTTTAATTGTAATTCAGCATAAGAATAGTTATGCACACGAAAATTAGAAAGAAATATAAAACTATAAAACCAAATGCTCAGTTACAGGGTTACAATCGATCCAGAAACACTTATTGATTTCCTTTTCTTGGCAAGTTGCAGAGGAATAATTATGTAAGACAGCCTTCATACTCTTAAGGAAGCTGCAATATTATTGAGCAGGTATGAGACACATTCAAATATAAAATGAATTGAATAGGGAGAAAGATCGAGAGAGGTAAAAAGAAATAGGAAACTGGATGAGTATGGTGCCAGTGGGAGCCACTGAAAGCTTTTGAGAAGTATAAGAACATAATGAAAAGGTTTTAGGAAGATAAATATGGAAGGGTATTTTAGAAATAATCACTAACATGGGCAAGGAAGTGTTGTATCTGGGGATTTTTTTTTAAAATCAGAGAGGCAAGTTTGAGACTGTAGCCTTGAAGTGGAGCCTCAGTCCATTGTTCCACATCTACACAAACCCTTCTGTTATTTCTCTGTGTGCTTCATTCTTCCTGTCTTTTCCATCAATGCTTTCCCTTCATAGCTGATTCTTCAATACAAGACAGTGGAGGCCTCCTGGAAAACTCCTGGTGGAAGGAGGTGTATTGTCAATTTTATAGGAGCCCATAAAAATTCAGACCTTCCAACATAGGGTGACATCTGTGGAATCCTTAGGGGTAGAAACTGTGAATCTCTCTCTCTCTCTCTCTCTCTCTCTCTCTCTCTCTCTCTCTCTCTCTCTCGTACTGGGGGTTGAACCCAGGACCTCTCACTTGCATGCTTTACAAGTGCTAGACTACTGATCTGCACCCCTAGCCCATTTTTTTTCACTTTTTGAGACAAGGTCTCTCTAACTTACACAGACTGCCCCTGGTCTCAAACTTGTGAACCTCCTGCCTCCTCCTCCTGAGCCTCTGGGATTATAGGCATGTGCCACCAAACTGGGCTGTTCTGTCTCTGTTTTTTAAAAAATGTCCAGGTCCCAGAACAGGGTCTGAGGCACTGAAGGATTAAATGTATCTGTGGTGTTGAAAAAGAAACAGATTAGTCATATATTTGGAGACTACAATTCAAGCATGTTGTCATGGGGTCACTAGTAACTGATAGGCCTAACCTGTTTAACCTGTTTTTATTTAAAGTAATAAAGAAAGAAAGTAAGAAGGAAAGAGAAGAAGAAGAAGAAGAAGAAGAAGAAGAAGAAGAAGAAGAAGAAAGAAGAAGAAAGAAAAAATCTTTATTTCTTTATTTTAAAAACATTTTTAAAGAAAGCTTTAGATTTTTTTGAACTTCAAAGATCCACAGAAACTATACAGGACAATTTCTTCATTTAATTCTCAGAACATATTTATGGATCTGATGAGAGGAGTAATATCTCTGTTTTTCTTCTGGCAACTTAGAACTGAGATGCTAGAAGATGAAGTAGATCTGCCCAAGGCAAGCTAAAATATTACAATAGAACAAGGCCAGAATTTTGAGAGTCTATTTGGCTGGTAGTTTATTGACTATAAATGATGGTCTTTGTCAATGGAACAGAATTGAAGATCCAGAGATAAACCCATATAACTACAGCCACCTGATCTTTGACAAAGGGGCTAAGCACACAAATTGAAGAAAAGATAGCCTCTTCAATAAATAGTACTGGGAAACTTGGATCTGCAGAAAAATGAAAACAGACCTGTACTTTTCAATTTACATGAGTGTAAACAAAAATAAAACTCAAAAACTTAAAATGTCTAGAAAAAGAGATAGGAAAAACACTCTAACACATAGGCATAGGAAACTATTTCCTTAAGAAGACTCAAATTGCTCAGGAACTCATACCAAAAATTGACAAGTGGGATTACATGAACTTAAAATGCTTCTGTACAGCAAAGGAAATAATTAACAAAGTTAAGGAAGAAATCACTAAATGGGAGAAAATCTTCACACCCTAAACATCCAACAGAGGACTAATTTCTAGAATTTAAAAGAACTCAAGAAAGCAAATACCAAGACAACAAATAACCCAATACACAAGTGGGCAAAGGAAATAGACAGTTCTCAAATGAAGAAATTCATAATGCTAAGATGGACATGAAAAAATGTTCAATATGTCTAGCCATTAGGGAAATGCAGATCAAAACAACTCTGAGATTCCACCTAACTCCAGTAAGAATGGCCAAGAACAACAAAACAAATAATAACAAATGTTGGTGAAGATGTGGAGAAAAAGGAACCCTCTTATACTGTTAGTGGGACTGTAAATTGGTTCAGCCACATTGGAAATAAAAATGGAGATATCTCAGAAAACTAAAAATAGAACTTCCATATGACCCAGCTATACCAATACTAGGAATATAACAAAAGTGAGAAACGTCATCATACCATAGAGACATCTGCATCTCCATATTCAATGCAACATTCTTTATAGTAGCAAGGATATTGAACAAACCAATGTACCTACCAACAGAAGAATGGATAAAAAATCATGGTACATATTCACAATGGACTACTACTCAGCAATAAAAAATGAAATAATGCCAATTGTAGAGAAATGGATGGAACTGGAGAATATCATCTTAAGTGAAAGAAAATAAGCTCAAAAAGAGAAATACCATATATTCTCACTCAAATGTAGGAGCTGAATTTTACTTAGAGGAAAAAAGTCCTATACATAAATTGGTATATTAAAATGCATAATTAAACGTAGCAAAGAGAGGACAATATAAAGAGTAGAAAGAAGGAAGGAGGAAACTAGCAAAGGGAAGCAAAGATTGTGGAAGGTGGGATGAGTAGGAGAATCAATATAGAGGGATAAAAGGGGAGAGGATAATCTCAATGTAAATAATGCAACTTCATGAGTATATGGGAAAATAGGGGAATATAATCCAAATATGTATACGAGTTGGGAGAAGGACCTGGCAACCCCCTCCCAAAAATCTGCCATTGAAAACCCTATGAACAGCAGAGAAGCACTGATAATAGTGTTTCCCCTGTTGTAAAGAGGATCGCTATGAGTCGCATACTGACTCGATGGCACCTAACAGCATGTATACGAGTCTTATTACATATTACTCAAAAGTTTCTATAAATCTTGTAGGTTAATAAAAGTGTAACTAAAAGTGATGCAATAGTTGCAAAATGGAAAAAGCCATTGTTGTATTACTCTGTACCCCACCAACATCTACCAATAAAGGTATGAAAATGAATTTAAAAAAATAAAACAATAACCAAAAGAATAAAACAAAAACAAATGAAAAATCATGGTTTTTGTATATGATGTTTGAGACATTAATATAGTTAAGGTTGTTTGAAACTTTGTTTAATTTAGGAGAGTCTGAAATAGTATAAAAAATCGGAAATTGTCTTAGTTGTAAGTGTAAACCTTTTGAAAATAATATCTATGAGTCTCATTCTAAGGTCACCAATTCTTATTAGCCAAAGCAAAGATAAAATTTCTACCCCTCCTTCTTCATAGTGCCTTCTAGGAATTACCTATGTAATCTGTGCAAGTATCCATGTCTCCTACAAGTTCTTTTTTTTCTAGTATGCTTTGCCCATTTTCTATACATCCTCCTTCATGATTGCATTTCCTTTGAAAAATTACTCCTATTAAACTAAATTTCTCTGTCACTGAAAGAGACATGAAATTAAAAACTATCTGTCTTTAATCATGCCAGGCTTCCTTCTTGTCTTCCAGGCTCCATTTATCAATAATTAATATACATAGAAGACTGAAATCCATTTCTATTTCAAAGGCCCAAATGTTTCACTGATTAATAAAAAATTGTGTTCACAAAGATGGACAGACATGCCATGGTGAAATGATGGAGGACTTAGCATTAGTAGGGAATAGATTTGCTAGGTAACATGTGCTATGTGGCCTACCTAGCCAAAAATAAGCCAAGTAGAGGAAAGATTTTGTAAGAATACCACCCTCCATCAAGCCTGACATCACGGCATGGAAAAACCCATGGCCACAATTATCACTGTGGTCTATTTGATTTACTTGTATACTCAATGACTTACAAAGGCAATAAAGGCAATAACAACCTTCTCTCTAGACTTATAAACATATCAGATTTACTGAATACTTAACGTGCCAGTTATTATATACACAAGGGTGCTCCCACCATGTAGTACAGGTGTTAGAAATGTTGGACGGAACAATGTCTGGGTCTTGCTAATTCTCTGATCTACCTAGTTCATAGGGGCTGGGATTTAGCTCAGTGGGTAGAGCGCTGCGCTGCAGTCTCTGAGGCCCAGAGTTCAATTCCCAGCACCACAAAAATGGGAGAAGGGCCTGGCAATCCACTCCCAAGGCAATCCCGAAGCACTCAGCCATTGAAAACCCTCTGAGGGTCGCTATGAGTCAGATACCGACTTGACGGCACCTAACAACAACAACCTAGTTCATAACATTGGAAGATTCCTTGACATTAATTTCCTATGCTATCTTTTGTTAGCCTTGGCTTTCTGATTTAGGGAGTTTCATCACTAATTACAGTGTATTGGAGTCATTCTTCAAGCATCTCATTTCTACATCAGTGTAAAGTTTCAATCAAATGCCTGGAGTCTAGCGTTGCACAGAATCATTGATATAGAAGGTAGATTCTTCTATTCTTAATTCCCCCAATACAACTTCAGCAGTACTCCTCAAGACTGACTAGAGACCTAGCCCCTATGTTCTGAAAGCTTCACTTTCTAAGTTTCTCCATGCTGTGCAGCAATGGAAGGAATTTTTCAAGTCCCACCATCTTTGATGGTATAAAGTACTTTCAAGAGAAAAAATTTACAAGGGAACTAAATTGTATATGGGTAGAAAGTGGATAAATGAACATTATCTGACTTAAATTCCTCTATTCAGAGACCTCCCAAAACTGAGAGAAGTCTCAACACAGCTCACACAAATTTAGAGGAAGAGCATTCTGCCTACCTCAATGTTCTACTTTATACTGCTTGTCTTCCATTTGGCTGATGCTGTTGAGTTCAATTCTACATGTTGTTGTTGTTGTTAGGTGCCATCGAGTCGGTATTCAACTCATAGCGACCCTCTGTACAACAGGGGAAACACTATTGTCAGTGCTTCTCTGCTGTTCATAGGGTTTTCAATGGCAGATTGATTTTTGGGAGGGGGTTGCCAGGTCCTTCTCCCAAGCCTACAGCTTCTGGTGTTCCCAAGCGGTCTCCCATCCAGGTACTAACCAGGCCCGACCCTGCTTAGCTTCCGAGATCTGATGGGATCGGATG
>VMDO01030725.1:0-20938 GCA_007922755.1 Pedetes capensis
TTTGTATCCTGTAAGTAAGGCTTTGTTTGGCAATAAATGATGATTTTGTTTTCATGTTAACATTAGGAATTAAAAAGAAAAGAAATAAGTGTCTTGGGTTTCTTGGAGAAGTATAAACCTAAATGTTCTTGCTTCGAACAGATGCAAAACTCTCTGTATGCCTCAGTGTCGGCTCAACACCTTGGCAGCATCACACTGTCTGTCCCTGTACCTGTCCAGACTCATGGGTCTGCTGATCTTCCAGTGATCACTTAGGTCAGTGTGGGAGGGGAGGTGGGGACACATCTGCTGAATGGAAGCAAAACAGAAATGGACCAGATGGTAGGAGTAATGAGGGTGAAGAGCAGAAAGGAAAATTCCCCAAAGATGTACCAATGGCATTACTACATCTGCTGAAAGAAAGAGAGTTAGAAAGGGAGACAGCATGGTTTCCGGACATCTGATTGAGCTGACTCAGTCAGGAGCTACTCTGCAGGACTATATTTAAAGTTGGTTAGGAAGCAGGGAGTGAATGAAATAGGAAGCAAGATATGGAAATTTTGTCTGGTTTTTTCTTTTGTGTGTATTTATCTGTGTGTGAGATCAATTCCCCATCTTCTGAAGCAACAAATATTTAGCAGCAATTAATATGCTTCTGGTTTAAATCACCATATGCTCTGTAAAAGGCTTGAACAATCTATTACCATACATTCTTTAAAAATATCTGAACAATCTAATACTACTACCAACAACAGCCAAAAAAACCTCTCTTGTCCTCAATAAACACTTCTATAGTTTCCTCTACTTTTTAAAGGAGAAAGAAAATTGCTTAATTTGGCACTGCATAAATGAAATGAAAACATACAGATACTCTAAAGATATTAAACAACGAATGGTTTTGCGTCATTTACTTATAATGGAATTGACAAGAAACAAGAAGCATTTTCTTGATTATTTTTCATATAAAAATTAGATCATAGAAGTAAAAGCCATCAGGTATCCTTTTTATACAAAAATGTTTATAACATGTAATTAATGGGGCTCAGTTCATGCAAAAATAAGGGTATTTGATCCTTTTTCTCTAATTCAAACAAACGGTTATTACTGATGATTAGTGTCCTTTTTAGAGGGCAATAAAATGCTTTGAACATGTATTTTTATATGTGTATTTATGTTAGATGGAAACAGCTCTAAGAAAAAAAGATAGGGAATAGACAAGCAAAAGCAGTAATCTCAGTGTTCGTTCTTCCCTTAAATAAAATTTAGATTGTGAAATTTCATAATAATGTGAAGAGTTCTTTCTACTTTTTCTCTCTTTGATGGGAATAAAAATGAAATGCTGTTCCATCTTGAAAAAATATGCATATGAACTAAATTTACACCAGCTTGTATTATTTCAGAAACCACAAAAGTTGGAGGTGAATAAACTGACTGATAAGTGGAGTAAAAGTGACATGTCACCATCTGCTTCATGATCTACACAAGGAAACGGAGTGATTGTAGAAATAGTGATCGCACTCATGTGCGTGCACATACACACATGCATAGAGTCACCTGGTTAATACTTGCTGTGGCCACTGCTGTGTAATAAATGATACATTCAGGGACAAAAGCCTAAACTTTGTCTACAGACACACATAAAGGTGAAGATTCATAGAGCAGAAAACAAAATTAAATTGAGAAAATAATATTGTTCTCTTAAGAGCCAGTGACAGAAATAAGTAAGTAGGAGAGACCTGTTTTCCTATAGAAAGAACTTCAGAAAACTAAATAGCCCATTGATTTGGCCAGGATAGACTTAGTCTGAGGCAAAGAGAAAGCAACTCAAGTGCTCTATATAATAAACTGTGTTTTAAGTTTCCCAAGTCCATCCTTCCAAGGGAGTTGAGGAAACCAGAAAAGAGAGAAATGGAAGAGGAGAACTAAATTCTTCCTGAAATATGGCTACTGAGTAATTTCTGAGAGTGGTAGTGGCTGAAAGCTTTTAAAAATAGTATATTTCTCAGTGTTATTTGCATAGTAAATCAACCCTCCTTTGATCAAGCCTTATTACTTTATGCAAATGATTCTCAAAGTGGGATCCTCTTACTAGCGTGTCAGCAATATTTAGGATCTTGTTAGAGATGCAAATTCTCAGGAACTTTCCCCAGAGCTACTGAGTTATTCTGCAGACTGTATAATCTGGGTTTAACAGACCCTCTAGGAGATTGTGTAACGTGTGCTAAAGTTTGAGAACCTCTGACTTAAACCTTAACAAAGTCTACTGTTTGATCTGCCTCGCATAAATGGTACTGTGGGAAATTAAGAAATTGGGTCACTGTCCAGGGTATATCACGAACATGATGTGACATGCAAAGTAAAAATTGAAACAATTCACTTAAAATCAGGAAAAGAGTAGTAAGGGACAATTCAATGAACAGTTGCCAAGGAACTCTAGTTAGGGTTCTTCAACTTAGGGATAATTTTGAGAGTAGAAGTAATTCATATTTGAGTAGGTGGCTCCTTGTGGTTAATTTAAATTTCATACAATTTAATAGCTACAGAATTATCCATGTCTTTATAAAAATGTACTGATAAGGATGCACTTTGCAATAATCCCAAATGGTTCTTCCATTTTGGAAGCATGTGGATACTAATCATGATCAAGGGAACTCAGTAGGAAGTTTGTCTGTTCTGACCATTTCTAGACAGGGCATGTAGTGGTATTGAGAAGCTAAAGTTGTTCTTCAGTGGTCTGCTAGCCTAGAAAGCACTGTAACTGGTTAGAGCTGGAGATAGTCCCTGACTTAGGACTTTTTAAAATTTACAATGGTGCAAAGCCAGTATACATTCAGTATAAACCATAGTACAAATCCTGAATTTTGATCTTTCCCTAGGATAGTAATATGCAGTACTCCCTTGGGATGCTGGGCAGCTAGCCACAGCTCCCAGTTAGTCACATGATCATTAGATTGGATAATGGATGTGCTATTGTGTATGCATGGCTTGGCTATGATGTTCAGTAGGTTAGGTGAGAGGGGTAAGAGGTTAGGTAAGGAAACAAATATGAAAAAAATGACCATCTGTTTATTTGATGTGAGAGGGGTGGTACAGTCAATTCTTTCCCTCTGGTTTAAACAGTCAACCAAAGTTTGTATTATCTAGAAATTTTAAGAAGGTTGTGTCATGATTTCCAGAAGAAATGCCCTGCGTTGTGGGAAACAGGTGGCTGGATCTTCTACCATGACAACGCACCTGCCCACACCATGTGGAGTGTTCAGCAGTTTTTTACCAAAATATTGTGATCTTTGTACCCTGCCCTCCCTGTTCACCAGATCTTACCCCATGCAACTATTTTCCCCCTCTGGATGATGAAAGTCCTCAAAGGGAAACATTTTGCTGATGCAGAGGAGGTGAAACTAAAAATAACAGAAGCACTAAAAGACATGGAAATCAATGAACTTGAAACCTGTTCTGACAAGGGTTAAAAAAATATTACATCAAATGGAAAGTACTCTGAGAGTGAGTGAAGTTTGAATACGTAAAAATAAATGCACAATATTTTATAAATAAATCCCGGGGCTTTGGGGGGTTCTCCCCTCCTATGTTGCATGCTTTTTCATGTCAAGGTATCTCAAATTTCAATGGGTTTTTCAGGACATAATCCCATGATGAGTTGAAGAGCATTGATAAAGGTAGAAAAGGAGGATCAGGAATAAAGTCAAGCCAGTAAGAGAATGGCGATATAGAAGGGAGGATGTATGTCATGGTCTGGATCTAAATGTTCTCTAAATGTCATGGGTTTGAACTTTGGGTCCCCAGCTAGTGGTGCTGTCCTGGGAGGGTATGGGACCTTTGAAGGCAGGATCTACCTTGATGGAAATGAATCATTGAGCGCAGGCCTTGGATGGTTTCTACTTGGACCTCTCGTTCTGGTGAACTGATGCTGTTTGCTGATCACAAAGATGTAAGGTCCTCTACTCTGGGCCCTGCCTTGCCTGAACCCACCACTCTTTCTGCCTCTGTGGACTAAAAACCCTGCTAACTGTAATCCCCCATATATTTCTTCCCCTATCAGTTGCCTTGGTTGGTTTCTCTCCAATAGCAATGACAAACTGACTAATACAATGTGCTATATTTCAAGGATAGACATTAAATACCCTGGTCAGAATCCACACTATCTTTTTTGTAACAGATTTTTCATCATCAGAATCAAATGATGGAAAATAAACCTCGAACTGACCTCTATTCCATCTTAACCCGTGATCTTCTGGAAAGGCTACACCCCCTCTCATGCTATCCTTTCCTCATACATACTCACTCACTCCTGGGGTATGCTTGCCACTTTCGTCCAGACAGTCAGAGATTCCCATTTCCCAGTGACAGTTTTTAATTCAAAGACACAGAGAGGTTTAAATATAATACAATTTTCCAAAGGCAGGAAAGCAAACAGTGCAGATGCATAAAACAAGTCTTAATTGATATTGTGTGCTTGGGTACAGCTATATCTGAAATTATAACTCTCTCAGTACATTTTATAGCCTACAGCTGTACCACTGTGGCATCCGATCCTGTCAGGTCAAGAAGCTAAGCAGGGTCAGGCCTGGTTAGTACTTGAATGGGATACCGCCTGGGAACTCCATGTGCTGTAAGCTTGGGAGAAGGACCTGGCAACCCACTCCCGCAGTGAAAAAACAAGCAATCAGCCATTGAAACCCCTATGAATAGCAAAGAAGCACTGACAATAGCGTTTTGTGTGTTTTATGTAGGGTTACTATAAGTCAGACATTGACACAAAGGCACCTAACAACAACAGCACATTTTAGTTTTGTAACTAAAAGAAATTTCCAGTTGCTTAAGCCAGTTCACTGGGCTGGGATTTAGCTCAGTTGGTAGAGCATTGCGCTGCAGTCTCTGAGGTCCTAAGTTCAATTCCCAGCACCACAAAAATAGGAGTAGGACCTGGCAATTCACTCCCAAGGCAATCCCGAAACAGTCAGCCATTGAAAACCCTATGAGGGTCACTATGAGTCGGATACCAACTCGACAGCACCTAACCACCACCACCACAACAAGCTAGTTCAGACTGTATCTTCTTGTATTTAAAAAAAAAAAAAAAGACCTAACTTAATTCTGCCCTGGAGTGAGAAAATAGTGACAAAATCATTGGCAGGTTGGTTGGGAAAGCATCTAATATGGGACTCCAAGAAATGTGGAGTGGGCTGAGATTTAGTTCAGTTGGTAGAGCGCCGCTCTGCAATCTCTGAGGTAGGTCCCAAGTTCGATTCCCATCATTGCAAAAATGGGAGAAGCATGTGTCAATCCATTCTCGAGGCAATCCTGAAACAATCAGCCATTGAAAACCCTATGAGAGTCACTATGAGTTAGACACCCATCGATGGCACACTAACAACAACAAAGAAATGTGGAAGAAGCCTGTTTTTTTTAAATAGGCTATGTGAATGGATGGCTGGACAGTTTTGAGCATAGCATTCTGGATGTGCTCATTTAGGATTCTCAAATAATCTAGATGGACCTGCTGGCATGCCCATTGTTGAGTTCAGTGAGAAATGTAATGTTCTAGCTCCATAGTATCCATAATTATATGCATTCTCCAAGAATTATAGATCCTAAATCAGATATGCACTTGGATGCATTCCCAAAATGTAAAAGCCATAGCTGTGGAAGTGAATCCTACTGTCAGCAACTGTAATGAAGATGCTATGTGCCTTTCCATGGCTCTTGGTTGCCATGGAATCAAGAGCCGCGATGGCTTTTTTCAGCAAGTACCTACAACTCTCTACCCGTAGCTTCCTCTGGCATCCTCAGGTTAAACATGGGCAAGCCTCAAGGATTGGGGAGTTAATGGCCCCAGGAAGCAGTGCTTAGCCAAGAATGGAAGGGCACGAAAGGATGCATATCTCAGCTTGGAAGTGGATAGCTCTGAGGTATGATCTGTACATTGTCCAGAGATCCTCAATAGACTTTGGCTAAGTTGTTATCTGGGCTGGGATTTAGCTCAGTTGGTAGAGCGCTGCGCTGCAACCTCTGAAGGCCCGAGTTCAATTCCCAGCACCGCAAAAATGGGAGAAGGGCCTGGCAATCCACTCCCAAGGCAATCCCGAAACAGTTAGCCATTGAAAACCCTATGAGGGTCGCTATGAGTCGGATACCGACTTGATGGCACCTAACAACAACAACAAGTTGTTATCAATACAATAGCCACCAATGTAGCTCAAGCTGTTCTGGCTGTTTTCTCTTCTGTGTCTTACTTTTTCATTTCCCTACCTTTGCTCTTAAGATCACCTCCCAAACTAATTCCTTACACTCAAATTAGTCTTCACTTTTTGGTTTGATTCTGTTATCATGTGAGTAACCAAAATTAATGGTGATGTATAGAATCAAAAAAAAAAATCAGAAGAAAACAAATGAACAAACAAAACCAAGGGATAGAGATAAGAGGGCAAAACCAAAATAGTCATGGTAAGAAAAGCCTGAAAACAGCATGACTTAAAATGAGAGGTTTCATAAACTAGTCCACATATGGACAAGCTGTGTCTTTAAATGAAAATACTAAGCTACAGAAGCAACAGAGAGCAAACACCCTAGTATACAACCATACACATCTTTCTTATTTATTTATTTATTTATTTATTTATTTATTTATTTAGTAGTAGTGGGGGATTGAACCCAAGGCCTTGCACTAGATGAGTCCTCTACCATAGAGGAGCATCCCCAGCCATTTTCTTGCTTTTATTTTGAGACAGGTTCTTACTAAGTTGCACAGGTTACCAGAGGCCAGAGGCCTCAAGCTCATGACTTTTCTACCTCAGGTTCCAGAGTTACTGGAATTACAGGTCTGCACCATGATGCCAGTTCTTACACAGGTTTTAATAAACTTTATTTTCCAAACTTGAGGATACAGATGATTGAATTTTTCTTCTGTCTACAAACCTTATTCAAAATTCTGTGTTTTTACATAGCTCTGCAACTTCTGTAGATAACGAGTAGAAACTCAATTAAAGAATCTCACAATGGGAGCTCATGTATTTGAGAGACCATCTAACAATATTTTCTAGAGTAGAACAGTACATATTTTTACAGGAGTCAATAGCAGAAAAGTTATAATAAACTTAGGCAAACTGTGCTTTCAGAAATATGGAAAGGAACTGTCAGGAAACCTCAACCTAAAGTTTAATAGCATGTGAACTGTAACTTCTCTCTGGAAACTAGTTCTGCTGGTAATTTTCTGCAGTAGGACCAAGAAAGAGCAGGGGCTCTTGAATTCCCAATTTTTAGCTAGTTGGAAAGGAAATCTCAGAGGAGTTTAAGAAAAAAAAAAGCCCCAAGATATCTATGCTTGAAATAAGCAGAGATTTAAATACAGGCTCACAGGTGTAATACGTTCAATATTAGAAGGGAAAGGATTCACAATGGGATAATAATAGAGCTAGAAACAGGTAGGAGAAAATGCATCCGACAGGAATATTTTGCCCATAGGAAAGATCATCTTTATTGAGCAACAGGACATGAACCAGTAAAATGACACCCACCCACCAATACTTTCTTCATATTTTACTTCAATTTCAAAATAATGACAAATACCATATCCTTTCCTCCCTGAAAAAAAAAGAAATAAACATAATAATAAAATCTATTCTAACAGCCAATGACCATTATGCTTTCCACTGTGTAATCCCATTATGCTCATTTATTTTTTGTTCCCTGCTCTCTCTTTGGGTTGGCACGTTGATTTGAAATTCAATGAAAATCTCATTAAAATATTTTTGGAGGCAATCCAGAGAGCAAGAAGCAGAGAATGACCTGTGGGTAGTTCAGAATGTGCTGGATATGATGCTGAATCACACTAACTCTTTTTGAACCGGCTGACTCTGGTCTGTTATTTATGTACATCATTATTCCTGTGACTCAGATGACACTTACGTCGTCAAAAAGACAATGGAAGATCTTGTGCTCCTGGAAGTCTACATGGCCGTTTTCTTCAGTGATCAGCAATAAACTCCCAAGACTTGCCATGGTGATTGGCACTGAACCCAGGATGATCGTAGGCAAGGTTCCAAGTTGAAAGCCTGCCTCCTCACAGTGCCAACGCGCAGAACACAGTGTGAGTCTAATAGGTTGGCTGAATTAGCTTCATTCCATAGCACGCAATGTGTGTACACATGATAAAAAAGATGAAAGAACTCCAGTCTAAGTTGGAAGTAAACACACAGAGGATTGCATTTTACCTAATTCATATAGACTCTGCTGGAAAGTAAAAGGTAACTGTTTTCTTTTTCACCGTTACACATTGTGTTGTTGCATTGCTATTAATTCAATGCCACACACACACACAGAGATTTTAATCCAAAGCTAAATCCTTTAAACTGAAAAAGAGATTGCACTGAAGTGTGGGGGGAGGGGGGAAATTTTAAAGTTTGCTCAAAAGAAATTATGGGGCATTCATAAACTATTATAATTTTTTCCTCTGTTCACTTTTAAGGGACATGAGGCATAGGGAGTTATAGGTTGCCTAATGCAATTCATCATGATGGTATTTATACTCTTCAAAATTGGGTAATTTGTACTCATGGAGTATGCTTTTCTTATATTCAAAAGAGACTTTTTTTTTTCATTTTAAAAATGGAGAAAATGAGTCACAAAAGGTAATGTTTCAGATCATTACCTATCAGGAGAAGAACTCAGAATAAAATTCTTGGCCCAAAAGAGATAGCATGGTTTCATAAAATTACACCTTTTGCAGCAAGGAGGATTTACATTCAAATGATAGTTTTTAACGTATCTAAAAGTTGTGCTGCAAAATATTGTAAATCTGAAGGTTTCTGGAAATTTTAACTCAAGTTTTTGGATAAGAAATTGATATGTTATTTATACAATAACTAAACTATGGGGCCAGGATAAAATATCAGTATTCTTTCTAGAGATAATGAAAACAAAATTTAAAAATATTTTTACTGTCAAGTACATCTTACTTTTTAGCATACTTAGAACAAGAAATTTCTAGATTTACTAGGAATTAGAGTGTTGGTTATATAATTAATTATACTACTACTCACTGAATGCTGTCACGGAATACTTACTTTTATTTGTTGTTTGTTGCTGCTGTTAGGTGCCCTTGAATTGGGTCCAACTCATAGTGACCCTTGTAGCATTTTCAATGGCTGATGGTTTTGGAATTGTTTTTGAAAGTAGACTGCCATGTCCTTCTCCCATTTGTGCAATCCTGAGGATCAAACGCTGGTCTTCAGAGAGTGCAGAGTAGCGCTACACCAACTGAGGTAAACCTCAGACCCCATAGTTTTCCCTGTTGTTGTTAGGTGCCTTCCAGTCAGGTCCAACTCACAGTGATCCTTGTAGCATTTTCAATGACTGATTGTTTCAGGATTGCTTAAGGAGTGGATTGCCATGTCCTTCTCCCATTTTTGTGGTGCTGGGGATCAAACCTGGGTTCTCAGAGAGTGTGGAGCATTACTCCACCAACTGAGCTAAACCCCAGGCTTGATATCCATTTAAGACACAAATTTTCCCAAAAACAATGAAAGGAAGAGCATATGGAGAAAACAGATTTAGGAGGTCATTATCCTTTGGGCTAACTCAGATTCCTTTTAGTAAAGACCTAGATGAAAGTAATTTCATAAAATCCTTTAACACTTATAGTTCTTAATACAATATGTTACCTTTTGAGCTGTCAATATGCTCAGATGTTCTTGATCAAAGTCTCAGCTTCATATCTTTTCTTTGCATGCTTTGCTTTTCGTCCTCATCCTGACACAGATCTTTCCTATTTTCTCAGGTTTAATAGTGTGTTAGTTCTTCACATTCTAATATAAAGCAAAGTGTTTCATACCTGTTTGGAACAAATATGAGACGTAGTATATTTGCAATTGATAATGTCATCTCCTAGTTGTCACTTAATGGGCACATAAACTCAATCTTTTCATTATTTTCATAGTATGTCTCCCTTCCTATGCTATGGTTCTGCTCTCTCCTAACGTTACTCTTTATTGTCTAGTTGCTAATCTCTGACCTCTTTAAAATTTTTTCTACATTTACTTTACCTACAGGTAATTTCAAGTGTTCTGACTTGAACCTTCTTTGCTTCTTTATTCTATGTTGTTATTGTTGTTGTTACATGCTGTCAACTTGGTGTCCAACTCATAACGACCCTATATGCAATAGGCAAAACACTATTGTTACTGCTTCTCTGCTATTCATAGGGTTTTCAATGGTTGATTGTTTCTTGGAAGTGGATTGCCATGTCCTTCTCCTGTTTATATTCAATAGGCTGTATTTAATATTATAATATTATACTTGTGCTATTGGTATCTATTCTTTCATTTTATAAATAAGGAAATTGATACACAGAGAACTTAATAAAAATTGCTCAAAGTCATATATGCAATAAGAATCAGAGCTTAAATTTTAACAAGACCACTCTGACATCTGATTAATCTAGGAATTAGGACATGCATGACCTGTGGGTAGTTTAGAATATGAAACATTAATTAATTAATTAATAACCCAGTAAGTAATGAAATTGGGAGGTGAAAAAGAGTTTATGCTGCTATTAGGACATGCATGTCATGAAGCTAAGCAGGGTTGGGGCCTGATTAGTACTTGGATGGGAGACCTCCTAGGAATACCAGGTGCTGTAGGCTTGGAAGAAGGACCTGGCTACCTACTTCCAAAAAAAAATCAATCACTGAAAACCCTGTGAATAGCAGAGAAGCACTGACATTGTGCCAGGCATGGCACCTTGTGGGGGAATGTTTCATCAGCGGTCCATAAGGTCACTCTGTGTCAGACAACTCTAAGGCACCTGAAAACAACAAGACTCCTTCTAACAACCACATGTGTCTCTATCATGTAGAATAGATTTAAGTAAAAAAACATGCAAAATTTCTGTGGCTTAGGTTATGTTCATTTGTTGGTTTTGCCATATGTTGCTGCCTTTTTGTAAAGGCTTTTATGTGACATTGCTACACACCAAGACCCCAACTGGAAAGGTTTCTTCATGTAGAAGGTTGCTGGTTTTGGTGGCAGGGAGAGGAGAATTAGGAAATGGAGCACCAGTAATTAACAACTGAAATGAAGATAAAAAACATGTATCATATGCATGATCATATGTAATTAGTCAAAGCACCTTGTTGTTATTTTTGCTGTCGAGTCCGATCTGACTCACAGTGAAACTCTGTACAATAGGTCAAACAGCATGTGACAGTATGCCATACCCAGTACTATTGCCACTGCTTATTTGCTATTCATAGGGTTTTCATTGCCTGATTGTTTCCAGAGTGGACTGCCAAGTCCTTCTCCCAAGCCTGCAGCACCGATATTTCCAAATTATCTCCTATCCAAGTACTACCCAGGGCTGACCCTGCTTAGCTTCTGAGATCAGACCAGATGGGACACCAGGGTGATATGGCTGTAGACCAAAGCATCTTATGAAGCCAAAATTCCAGAAGGTCAATGTTTAGAAGGGCCAGGTAATTGTGAATAGAAGTAAATCCTATGATAATTTCTCTATTATGTAAATATTTATATAGTTGCTACATATATTTTTATAATAGTAGCATAATCTCTGTTTTACCTCCCAATTTCATTACTTACTGGGTTTATTAATTAATTAATTAATGTTTCATTACTAAGTGGTTGAACCCAGGGGCTTGCACATGCTAGGAAAATACTGTCCCATTGAGCTCTATCCTCAACCTTTTTCTTCTTTTCTTTTCTTTTCTTTTCTTTTTCTTTTTTTGCTTTTCCTTTTTTTTTTTCTTCATTTTGACACAGGGCCTTGCTAAGTTGTGCCAGCTACCTCTGGTCTTGAACTCATGATTTCCCTGCCTCAGCCTCCTAAGTCTCTGATTTTACAGGTGTGTGCATGGTGCCCAGCTCCATTACTTCCTTCTTAAAAGCACAATGTGATTATTGGTAGGGAACATTTCCTTTCCCCCATTGTGTATGGTCTTTCAGATTAGATGCTAAAGTAGAAAACATCCTCCCTATTATACTAGCAAGGAAAACACCTGGAATAGAACATAAGCTGAGCCAATCAAATGATCTTGACCCTTACAGCTTGAGGTAAAAGCACAAGGAAAGGAGGAAGATCACTCATCTTGACAGTTAGCTGACTCAGTCATCATTTCTAGGATGGCCATTGCTCTGCTTCCCTGCTGTGGTTTAGATGTGGTTTGTCCCCAAAAGTTCATGAGTTGGACTCTAGAACATCAGTGTGGAAGTGTCAAGATGGCACAAGCCTTAATAGGTGAGGCCCATGAGAGGTCCTTAGGCAGTGCCCTAGAAAGGGTAAAGGTAATTCTCAGGGGATCCTGAGTTAGTTTCTACCAAAGCATCATTAGGGTGAACCCACCACTCTTTTGCTTCCTACCTGCGCTTGATCTCTCCCCTCACATGTGCCCCCAACACTGTGATGCTGTCCATCGTGAAGTCATCTCCAAAGACACTCTGGGGCCAGCACCTGCTCTTGAACCTCCATAAATATAAGCTAAATAAATCTCTCTTCTTTTTAGATCTATCAAGCTTTAGGGCTTTTGTTTTAGTAATGGAAGATGGCCTTATACTTTCTCCTTCTGGAGACGTTTGGGAATCTCTTGTTTTCTAATTCAAAGCCAGTTTTGCCCATATATTTTTCCCACTCCTTCATAACCCTCTTTCATTATGTTTGTTTGCACAAGATAGTGGAGTTAGATTCTGTTGCTTATAACAATAGAAGACAAATTTATATATACTACTTCATAATATTCTGATATTCTGATATTTTGGGAATACCTAGAGCACCCAAATGTGAATTTGTAGGATAGAGCTGTCATTATAAAGAATATATAGAATCAGAAATAAATAATGATGTTGATACTAGTTTATATAACTTTTATTAATAACACTGTAAAAGGTGTCAAGAAAGCCTGAGAAATCCAGTGAGAGATCCCTAAGGGAATACAATGACCTCTTTGCTATAGGATGCTTCAACTCAAATTGCTGAGCACCTAGGTTAGAATCAGCTTAGTGATAATAGGATAAGCACTTCACTAATGTGATTCTGAATTAGCAATTTTCATATTAATGGCTTTCTCACTGTATTAATGAAAACACAATTTGCCACTATAATGGGGACATCACCTAAATTAGATCAAAATTGCTAACATGAACAAGGTTGTTAATAAAGCAAAACTATTGTATATGCTAATGATTCTCTTATTGTATTAATAATGTTCTCATATCCAAAACTCTGCATTACATTAGAAAAAACTGTGCTTTTTTATTAATGGCTTGATAATGTCATTTACTGTATGTGCAAGCCACTGCCCTCATGTTGACATCCTGCACATCTGCCCATAGCTGAGCAGAAGTCAAACAGAAAAGAAAACCCCTCACATTTTAAGTAGCAATGAGCATTATATCCACTGAGATATAATTCTGGGATTGTTATTCTTAGGCTTTTTGTATAAATTATAAACTACTGAATAGAACAAATCCTATAATAAAGAGAACAGTGTAAATACTAGAGCAATAAGCATATAATGGCACATTTTTCTACCTCTATGTTAGGTTGTTAGGGTTTCCATAACAAAGCAACAGACTGAGTGGCTTAAATATCAGAAGCTGATTTTCCCATAGGTCTGAAGGAAAGGAGTTCAGTATTAGAATGCCAGCAGGGTTGGATTTTTTCTGAAGGCTGTGAGGGAAGGATCCTTCCAGGGTTTATAGATAACACCTAAGAACACCAATCTTTTCTCTGTATCGTCACATATGTCTTTGTTTTCTGTATTTCCAAATTTCTTCTTCTTCTAAGGACACTAGTTTTATTGGATTTGGTCCCACCTCAGGGACCTCATTTTAATTTAATGACCTCTGTAAATACCCCATCTTCAGATACAGTTGTATTCTGAAAGAACTGGGAGTTAGGACTTCAACATAAGAATCTAGTGTTCATGTGTGAGAACAATTCAGCACCCAACATCTTTCTTAAACTTCAGTTTTCCAGGCAGATATGTTCGCTTGGGTCTAGAATGTCTCCCAGAGACTTGTGTGTTGATGGCCAACACCTCAGCTAGTGGTACTACTGAGAGGTGATTTGATCTTAAGGGCTCTGACCTAACTGATGTGTTTGACTGTTGATGGACTCATTATGGGGTGGACTTTGGGGAAATGGTGGAGACTGTAGAAAAGTGGATCCTGATTAGAAGTGATAAGTCATTAGGGGTGTGCCCTTGAAGGTTGAACCTTATTCCCTGCCCCTTCCTCCCTCTCTCTGCTTCCTGGCCACTTCGAGTTGAGCAGCTCTGCCCCATGGCCCACCCTCTCCACCATGATATTCTTCCGCACCTTGGCCTGGGAACAATGGAGCCAATCAACAATGGACTGGCAGCTCTGAAATTGGCAGCCAAAACATATGCAGTCCCGTTTAAACGGTTTCTCTTAGTTACTTGTCACAGCAATGAAAAATCAAAGCAGCATGTATTTATGAGACACTTATAGGTAAAGTTTAGCACACATAAAATTTCCAAGTTGTCGATAATCATCTAAAGGGTTTGGTTTATATCCTATGTGAAATAAGATAGGTAGTATTAACATACTTAGGCTGGGATTTAGCTCAGTTGGTATAGCACCTCTGCAGTATCTGAGGTCCTGAGTTAGATTCCCAGCACCGCCAAAATGGGAGAAGGGTGTGGCAATCCACTCCCAAAGCAATCCCAAAACAATCAGCCATTGAAAACTCTATAAGGGTCGCTATGGGTCAGACATGACTGGAGGACACCTAACAACAACATTAACATACTTGAGCTGGTATTTAACATATCACAGGAATAATTAGAAGTTCCTAGTATAAGCCAGATGCTATGGCCTGCATTACTTAGTGAGAAGTGCCTCAAAAATAAAAAATAAAAAAGGACTTTGAAGGTACAGCTCAGTGGTGGAACACTTGTCAAGCATGCACAAAGCCCTGGGTTCAACCACTTCTCCACTCCAATACTGCAAAAAAAAAAAAAAAAAAAAAAAAAAAAAAAAAAAAAAAAAAAAAAAAAAAAAAAAAAAAAAAAAAAAAAAAAAAAAAAAAAAAAGAAGAAGAAGAAGTTAAGAAGTTAGTAGTGTAAATAACAGTTATTCCACATGTGTGCACAGGGAAAGAAACTCAAAAAGAGGAAATATTTAGTAATAAGGGGTACCGTTTTTGTTATGTTTACATAAAAAATATATGCAAGGGGACCTTTAAAATATTTTAAAATATGTCATTGCAGTTATTCACATAGTACTGTTCCCTGTGACAACAATTTCAGTTACCAGAGGTCAACCAGGACCCAAAATATTAAGTGGAGTATTCCAGAAATTAATAATGTATAAATTTTAAATTGTACACTGTTTTGAGTAGCATAAGGAAGTATCTGTATCCATGGTCTGTCCTACCGGGAGCATGTGTTTGTCTGACATTGTATATACTACCTGCCCATTGGTCATTTAGTAGTTGTCTTGCTTATCAGAGTGACTGCCATAGTATCCCAGTGTTTGTGTCCAAGCAACCCTTATTTTACTTAATAATTGTTCCACAGAGCAAAAGTAGTGATACAAAAGAGAAGCCAGGGCACAAAACCTGGAAAGACAGATTAACTGTGGTACCAGGTGGCAATGCTGTTGGGTGCTTAGGAAAAAGCACAGTATGTACAGAGTTCCACAGTCTCTGAAGTTTCAGGCATTCCCTGGGAGTCTTGGAACATATCCTTCAGGGGTAAGGTGGAACTACTATACCAGTCAAATTTAAAATAATCACTACTGGAGTATCTAGCTAACTTTGATTATGTTGTCAACAAAACATGCAATTTGAAAATATTTCACAAGATTTATTCAGTTGCTATTTAGCTAAAGAGAACATATGCTTTAAATATTCTGGTTTCAAGTATTATCTTTTACTCAAAATAACTTTTAACTGTCTGAGAAATCTCAAAATACTTGTGTTTAATATTTGAAATTTTCTACAAGGTGGTTGTTGTTGTTAAATGCTGTCAAGTCGGTGTCATACTCATAGCCACCCTACATACAAGAGGCAAAACACTATTGTTAGTGCTTCTCTGCTATTCATAAGGTTTTCAATGGTGGATTGACTTTTGGGTGTGGGTTTCCAGGTCTTTCTCCCAAGCCTACAGCACCTGGTGTCCCCAGGTGGTCTCCCATCCAAGTACTAACCAGGCCCAACCTGCTTAGCTTCTGAGATCTGACAAGATTAGACTCCACAATGGTACTGCATGCTTCTAAAAGGTAACATACACTAATTTTTGCTTTAAAATGAGTGAATAGTCATTTTCTCCCAAGGCCTTTTTATCTAAGCCATGAGAGATGGTTTCATTTATTAGGAGCTTTTAAAATAATTTGTTTTAGCTTTTTCTTTGTTATGCTTTATCAGTCCTAAACAAAGTAACAAAATAACTTTTAACATTATTTCTTTTCACCTTGATAATTTTTTTTCACACAAACTGGGGATATCATCAAATAATTTTTAAAAAGCATAAAGACAACACAGGATGAAAAAGAGAAATGAAAATTTTATATTTATAAGCTGAAAATCAGAACAATCATAGTAAATTAATCTTTACATATATAGATAGGTAAGTAGATTTTTCAGACTACTTAAACCATATAAATCAATAGCCAATGTGTATCCTTTTAGTAATACAATTGATTTTTTACATACTGGTTATCATTAATATCTGTGCAGAATCATTTTATTATTTTCTTACTTCAAATGCAAGATCTTGATTATTGACTCAGTATCTTGTACCAACTTATACAAAACATTTGTAACTTGAGAAAACTGGGTGCAAGCTCTTTAATTGTGAAGTGATATAATGTAACATAATCCTCAAAGCATGTTTTTGAATGTAGTGCATATATATTTGCATAGTAATGAATCCACAAAATAAGTATATGGAATTAGGTGAGAGCTAAAAGTGAAATAAGATATTACCAGAAAGAAAACATGTGGCTGCATCACATTAAATTTAAATGGAAACGCTTCCTTTGAAACTCATTCTAAATGCATTTTTATACTTAAGGAAAATAGTATTTGGGGAAATATTTTCTAATCTTAGGGTGTGACAGATTAAATTTTATTACATATTTCATTCTTGCCTGGAATAAGAATCGATAAAAGTACCAAATAATAATACTGTTCATTAGTAAAGTTCTTTCTTTTATAAAGCATATCCACATAAAAACAAAAGAAATATACACATGGAACATTTATTCTAGGCTAGAAACTGCTTTGGCTTTTACATGCATTGCTTTATTTAATCTCCACAAGATTTATCTTATCTCTGTATGATAAAAAACAATTCTCAAGTAATAAATGAGAAAAATCAGACACAAAAAGATTAAATAACTTTCCCAAAGTCACCCAACTAGTAACTGTAGAGCAGAGGGTTTAAACCCGCCAGAGGCACTGCCCAGCTGGAACCCCTACCCGTCAAATCATGTCACCTCCATGCCGTACTCCTGAGCTGCATCCACTGTCCTCAGAGAAAGCTTGAACATTGTTGTGACTTAGTATTATGATGAACTCTTTCAGTGACATTTTAAAGCCTCTCCCGCATCTCACAATTAGTAAATAGTGGAGCCCATTTTGGGTACCTGGTCCTGTAGGTTCATATCCTTGACATAGCCTACCTCATCAGCATGACTCCTTCTCTCTTCCTAAAGGCTCAGTGTACAGGTACAGCCCTAAAACAGCTCATCTTTTCCAACTCCTCAACTCTGAGGTTTGTACTATAAGGTCATCAGCACAGAATACCATTTTCTAACCCTCCAGAGTCAGCTCCAGGTACCTTAAATTTTATGTGAATATGCAACAAAGAATATGCATCCGTGCTTTATATGGTCTAATGATACCTAACCCAGAATGCAATGTCAGATCCTTTTCTTTGTGTCTATACAAGTCTCTGCTCCCTTGTCATAATGCTTCGCAGACACAAACACACACACACACACACACACACACACACACACACACACACCCTTTATCTAGATTCCCTATTTGGGAGAGAACATGCAGTGTTTGTCTTTACGCATCTGGTTTCTTTCATGAAGCCAAGTTTTTGACTAGTTTCATTCAGTCTCATCTGTAGGTTTAACTAGGTAAGAATCCATTTCGACACTTCCATAAATTAATGCAGGAGTTCAGTTTCATGCAGCTGTAGAATTCATTGCCTCTTGCCTATTCAAAGCCAGCAAAGGAGAGACAGAGTCTCTGCTGCCCAGAGTCCCTGACTCCAGTGAAGGCTGAGACCCTATTTTAAAAGGTCACCTGATTAAGTGAGCCATGGTCAGAATAGTCTCCATTTTGGACTGTAAGTGGGCAGAGTGCTGCTCTGTAGTTCTGATGACCTGTCTTTGATCCCCAGCACAGCAAAAATGGGAGAAGGTTATAGCAGTCCACTTCCCCCAATAAAATCCCCACACAAGCGGCCATTGAAAACCCTGGGAGGGTCGCTATGAGTTAGACATGACCTGATGGTATCTAACAACCATAAAAATTCAGCTGACCAAGGACCTTAATAATATCTGAAAAACTCTCTCATTATTATCATATAATATATTACCTCTCTCATATACTGTTGGTTAGGAGCAGATCACAGGATCCACTCACGTTTAAGAAAAGGGATCATACAATGATATGACTCAAGGGAAATGATTATGAAAGGAAATGGTCACTGTGTGTGTCCATGACTGGGAGTCTAAAAAGGTCTCCTTCAGAATGCAATCTTTGAGTTAATAATTAGAAAAGACGAGGTATTGAGTCATGTGAATATATGAAGGAGAGAGATCATAAACAGTGGGCATGATATGTGCTACGTTTTTCAGGCTGAAGCTTTTCTTGTTCATGTTAACAGGAGGGGAACGGTGTGAATGAATCAGACTGACTGTCATGAAGGCACCAGGAAAGGAGGTCAAACCCATAATGGAGTGCAGAGTACATAGGACCAGTATAAAGATTTTAGCTTTTAGTGTGAGATATGAAGCCAATGATGCTTCTAGGTAGAGCTGTGACTACATCTATATTACCATATTAGAAATATTATTCTGGCTGCCAGTGGAACATAAGCAATAGAGGTCCTGGGGAAAAGCAGGAGAGTCTTTTAAAGGCCATTAACACAGCATCGACATGGGCAAGAGTTATCAATGGCTGAGGGGATGATAAGCGCCTGATTCTCATATATTTTAAGGTCACTACCACAGATTTTTGAGTGATTACCTTTAAGGGAAAAAGTAAATTAAAAAGTCAGATATCATATCAATGATTTTACATAAACACTTTGTCAAAATAATGTTGTTTAATAAATCTCTTCTACAAGTTAGAACATCATGTGCGCCAAGTGGCCCATGTATGAGATTTATGGTAGTACTATATTTGGTGGTGGTATGGGGAGGCTTGAGACAGAGTTTCTATGTAGCCTAGGCTAGCCTTGAGCTCACTATGTATCCCATGCATGCCTTGCACTTGGAATCCTCCTTCCTCAGTCTCCTGAGTGCCTGGATTACAGGCATGAGCCACCATGCACAGCCATAGCACATTTTTTAGTAAAAAATTTTTATTTTGTGATAGTCTTAGATTTATAAAAAAGTTAAAAAAATCAGTACACAAAGTTTTCATATACCCAAGTTTTCCCTATTATTTATATCTTAACATTGTTAGGGGCTGGGATTTAGCTCAGTTGGTAGAGCACCGCTCTGCAGTCCCTGAGGTCCCAGGTTCGATTTCCAGCACTGCAAAAATGGGAGAAAGATGTGGGAATCCACTCTGGAGGCAGTCCCAAAACAATCAGCCATTGAAAACCCTACAAGGGTGACTATGAGTCAGACACAACTCGATGGCACCTAACAACAACAACAACAACAACATTATTAGAGTACCTGTGCCACAATTCAGGAGCAAATACTGGCACAGTGCTAATAACTGAACACCAGGCTTGATTTAGATTTTACTTTAATGTTATTTTTGTTCTAGGATCCCATCTAAGATACCACGTTATGATACCATTATGTTTTTTTGTCATGTCTCCTTGTTGTTGTTGTTGTTGTTAGGTGCCATCAAGTCCTATCCGACTCATAGCGATCCTCATAGGGTTTTCAGTGGCTGATTGTTTTGGGATTGCGTCAGGCATGGATTGCCAGGTCCTTCTACCATTTTTGTGGTTCTGGGAATTGAACTCCGGACCTCAGCGACTATAGAGCAGCACTCTACCAACTGAGCTAAATCTTAGCCCCATGTCTCCTTAGGTTCTTCTTATTGTGACAGTTGCTCAGACTTCCCTTTTTTGTATAATGTTGGTAGTTTTTCAGAGTGCTGGTTAATATCTGTAGTATGTCCACCTGTGTGGTTTGTTTCTTTTTTCTTTTTTTTTTAGAAATTTTTAATGTACATCATAATGTGATTCATTTTGACATGCTTTTCAATGTGACAATTTCCATATATGCAATTTGATAAACATTATTCATATAGGTTACCCCTTACCCTCCCCTATGTTTTCCCCCCTCCCCCCTCCCATCTAAGTTTCCCATCCAAGTCTTCTCTATCTTTTACTATGTAGTATTTTTCTATATGTGCTTGGGTTCCATTTCTGTTTAAGATAGAAACTTTTCCTGTAGTGGTCTTTGTTTTAATCTTGTTAGAACAATTACATGCGATTTCTAGTCCATTTATATTGACCTCATTCTTATCTTCCCTCCCCCCCACTTTTATTATGATCTGACCTTTGAGTAGGATTTTTCCTTCTTGTAATTTTGAATCAGCTCCCTCATATGAGTGAGAACATGTGTTGTTTCTTTCTGAACTCGTGTTCGTTCACTTAAAATAATTTTCTCTAATTCCATCCATTTTGCTGCGATTGACCCTATTTCATTTTTCTTGATTGCTGAATAGTATTCCATTGTGTATATATACCATAGTTTTTTT
>VMDO01030726.1:0-20931 GCA_007922755.1 Pedetes capensis
ATAGTTTCCTAGGAAAAACTATGTGTTAAAAATCTGGAAAATACCGAAGAAAAGATCAAATGTATAGACATATATGACCTACCAAATTGAACCTACACAACAAAAATCTTGAATAGACCAAGTAAAAAGATAAAAAGTCTATCAACAATGAAACCCCAGGATATGACTTTATTGATGAATTTTGCCAAAATTTTAAAGACCTAATACCAATTCTTCTCATACTATTCTGTAGAACTGAAAGGGAGGAGATCTTTCCAAACTCATTCTATGAGGCCGCTATTTTCCTCTTTCCAAAGTATAACTAGGACACAAGAGAAGAGAACTATATACAATATCACTGATGAACATAGATACAAAATCCTCAACAAAATAGTAGCAAATTGAATTCAATAGCACAAAGAAAAGTTCATATACCATGATCAGTTTTAATTCCAGGATTCAAGGAAATTTTTTTTTGTGTGTGTGTGGTACTGGGGGTTGTACCCAGGGCCTCACACCTGCATACTCTGCAAGTGCCGGACCACTGAGCTGATGCACCCCCAGCCCACTTTTTTACTTTTTTGAGACAGGGTCTCACTAAGTTACGCAGACTGCCTCTGGTCTCAAACTTGTGATCCTCCTGCCTCCACCTCCCAAGCTGCTAGGATTACAGGCATGTGCCACCACGCCCGGTGATTCAAGGAAATTTCAATACATGCAAATCAATAAAAGTAATACATCACATCAAAATAATGAACTATAAAAAACCTATGACCATATCAGTACATGCAGAAAAACATTTGATAAAAGTCAACATTCCCTAATGATAAAAACAATGAACAAATGAAGCATAAAAGGATAACTCCACATAATAATGACTACATAATTCAAATAGAAGTACCCAGCAGCCTACTCCTGAAACAATCAGTCACTGAAAATCCTATGAATAGCAGAGAAGCACAGACATAGTGCTGGGCTTTGCACAGTGTCAGGTAGTATTTTGTTCTGTTGCACATAGGGTCACTATAAATCAGACCTGACTCAGTGGCACCTAACAACAACAATATGACAAACACACACTGAACATCATACTGAATGGAGAAAACATGAGAACAGTTTAAGATCAGGAACAAGACAACAGTGTCCACTCTCACCGCTGTTGTCCAATATAGTACTAGAAATTTTAGCCAGAATGATTAGGCAAGAGAAAGAAAGAAAACACCAACAAGTAGGAATGGAGGAAGTCAAATTATTCCAATTTATAGATATGATTCTATACATAAGAAAACTTTCACCAAAAGACTGTTTGAACTGATAAACAAATTCAGTGAAGTAGCAGGATACAAAACCAATACACAAAATTTAGCAGCTTTTCTATAAGCCAATAACAAATTCATCGAGAAAGAAATCATGACCTAAGAATGGTGGAACACATTTGTGATTCTAGCATTTGAGATACTGAGGCAGGAAGATTGCAAATTTGAAGCCAACCTGGGGTATATGAGGAGACCCTGTCTCATAAAACAAAACAAATCAAAACAATGACAACAAAAATTCAAACAAAGAATAAATTATGAAAGCAACTTCATTCAACATAGCCACCAAAAAAGAATGTCAATGAATAAGCTTACGTAAAAGTGAAAGACTTCTACAAAACACTAAAAAAAGACTTATAAAATGCCGAATAAAAAATTTGAAGGTGGCAGAAAAAGGTGGAATGGCTTCAAATGTTCATGTATTGGAAGAATCAGTATTGTTAAAATGGCAATACTACCCAAAGCAATGACAGATTCAATTCATCCTCATCAAATTACCAGTGACATTCTTCACAGAAGTAGAAAAAAATCCTAAAATTCATACAAACATATAAAGGACTCCAAATATCCAAAGCCATCTTGAGTAAAAAGAAGCAAGCTAGTGACATCAGAATTCCTGATTTTAATATATACTGCAAAGCCATAGTAACCCAAACAGCATAATATTGGCATAAAAATGATGCACCAACCAATGAAAAAGAAGGGAGATCTCAGAAATAAACCCACACATCTACAGCCAACTTTTTCTCGACAAATATACTCAAAATATACATTCAAGAATAGACAACCTCCTCAACAAATGTTGCTTGGAAAAGTGGATACCCACATACAGAAGACTGAAACTTGACCTATGTCTCTCATTCTGGGCAAAAGACATTCAAATCAAAGATCTAAATGTAAGTCTTGAAAATTTTAAACTAAAAGACAGAAAAGATAGAAAGGAACACTTCATAACATTGGTACAGGCACTGGTTTTCTGGATAGCACTCTACAAGTCCAGCAGACAAAAGGGAAAATTAACAAATTGGATCAGATCAAACAAAAAGCTTCTGTAGAACAAAGGAAACAATCAAAAACTGAAAAGGCAGCCTACCAAATAGGTGAAAATATTTACCAGCTATCCATTTAACAGAAAGTTAATAGCTACAGTATTAAAATAATTCAAAAATCTTAATAAAGCATCCAATTAAAATGGGCTAATGATCTGAATGGGCTGGGATTTAGCTCAGTGGGTAGAGCGCTGTGCTGCAGTCTCTGAGGTCCTGAGTTCAATTCCCAGCACCGCAAAAATGGGAGAAGGACCTGGCAATCCACTCCCAAGGCAATCCTGAAACAGTCAGCCATTGAAAACCCTATGAGGGTCACTATGAGTCGGATACCGACTCGACAGCACCTAACAACAACAACAACAATGATCTGAATAGACATTTCTCAGTAGAAGAAATATATAAATGATAAACATATAAATAAATACTTGGTAGCATTAGCCTTCAGAGAAATGCAAATCAAAACTACAATAAGACACAATCTCATGCCAGCTAGAATGATAATTATAAACAAAATGCTGATGAGGATATGGAGAAAAAGGAAGTCTTATTTACTGTTAGTGAGAATGTAAATTAGCACAGCCTATGCTATGGAGATTATCATGGAGGTTCTTCCAATAGAGATAGCAGAGGATTCAGTTATCCCACTCTTGGGTATATATTCAAAGAATATAAAGTCAGCATTCAAAAGAAATGCCTGCCTTCTCCTGTTTATTGCAGCACTATTCACAGTAATTAACAATCAGCCTAGATACCCATCAACAGATGAATGGACAAAGAAAACATGGCGTATATACACAATGGAATATTATTCAGCCATAAAGGAGAATGAAATCATGTCATATGCAGCAAAGTGGATTAAATAGAAGGACATTATGTTAAGTGAAAAAAGACAGACACAAAAAGACCATCATTGCATGTTCTCTGTCTTATATTAATAAAAAAATAAAGTTGACCCAAATGTGGAATAGGGACTGTAAAATGGTTAAAGGTGGGGAGTGAGGATAGAAGAAAGATGGTTGAATATATTCAACAAACGCTATATGCATGCATGGAAATATTATACTGAATTCTATAAATAGGTACAATTGATATATGTTAATAAAAATAAATAAAGAGAAAAGGAAAAAAGATGTAAAGA
Source organism: Pedetes capensis (assembly GCA_007922755.1). Lineage (NCBI taxonomy): Eukaryota > Metazoa > Chordata > Mammalia > Rodentia > Pedetidae > Pedetes > Pedetes capensis. Next base: position 3,483 of record VMDO01030726.1, read on the forward strand.
TTGAGAAGGAAGAAGTGAATGTCTTTGTTTGCAAGTGACTTGATAGTCTATGCAGAAAATCTGAAAAAAAATCAACAAAAGACCAGCACCTGTAATTGATTACAGCATAGTTGTAATATATGAACATATTTCAACATACCAGCAATAATTAAGTTGAATTTGAGATTAAATACACAATATTATTTACACTAGCATCTCAGAAATGAAATAGGTATAAACCTAACACAATAAGCACAGGACTGTATGAAGAAAAATGTAATATTCTAATAAAACAAATCAAAGAACTAAATAAATGAAGAGATACTTTATGTATAGGAAGACTCAATATTATCATAAGAAAATTCTTCCTATATAGATTTAATGTGGTCCCAATCAAAATGCCAGCTAGTTATTTTGCAAATATTGATCAATTGACTCTAAATTTTACATAGAGAGGTGATTTATAACTGATTTAGGATTCAGAGGCCATGGCCCATGCCTGTATCCAGCTCCCTGCGAGAGTGAAATAAGAGAATCACAAGTTCAAGGCCAGAGACAGCCTGTACAATTTAGCAAGACTCTGTCTCAAAATAAAAAACAAAAACAGAGTTGTGGGCATGCTTCAATTGTGGAGAACTTGCTAGAATATGGAAAGTCCTGGGTTCAGTCCTCCAGTACTACAAAAATAAAAATAAAACTGAGTTTAAATTTAAAAACTGAATTTTGACCGGTTCCAATGCAATACTGAAGTAAACTTAATCATTTTAACACAGTGCTAAAACAACTGGAAATTCACATGAAAAAAAAAAATACTGCGCAAACTCATTATTACAATCATTCAAATTAACTGAAAATGCATCTTAAATGTAAGATTCAAAACCATAACACTCTTAGACAATAGCAGGAGAAAACTTAGATCACCTTGGATATCATGATGACATTTTAGGTACAGTACCAAAGCCACAATCCTTGAAAGAAGTAATTTATGAACATCATTAAAATTGAGTGAAAGAGAAAAAAACTTCCTAGTGAGTAATACTTTTAACTATTGAATTCATTTTATTGGAGTCAACCATTTTGGGGATATTTTTAAAATAAGGCCTATTTTTGTAGACTGATTTAAGATCTATTAAAAGATTTTTGTTTGGATTAGATAAACCATATAAGCCATTATTTCACTGAAACTAATTTTCTGGCATTTAATATAGAGTTCATATGGGAAAATTCCATTCAATGCCTACATTAATAATTTTTATTTCATCTCCTGGGACATATGACAATGTGAAATCTGATTTGAAAGTTGAAATACAGAGAAAATTATCTTTATGCCTATTTTTCTGTCATTATCTCTGTGGCTGGACGTGTAAGACACATTTGAATTCCATAGGGCAGCTTTTTAGAGGAGAGAGAGTGGGGAGGAGAGTAGCAGAGTAGTAGAGTATGTAAAAATTATAAAAGTATAAAATAAAAATAAAAGGTATATGAACACTCATTTAAAGTTGAATGCTCAAAACAGCACTCATCATTTATCTCACTTTTCATTTCCCACTTGTCACCACTAATTACCACTTACTATTTTCTTTCCTAACTACTTACATTATGTGATCTAGTGTTTTAATTAAATGCTTATTTTCTTCTCTCTCTCCTTAAGAGCCATAAAAGAAATATTTCTTATATCTTTGTATACTTGAAATCAGGAAAATTTGGTTGTCAAATAATTGACAGTATTTAAAATATTATATATTATATTTTGCAAATGAATGACATCTTCACCTCTATGAGGCCCATACAGTCATACTTTGCTAGGTTTCCAGGACATAATCAAAGAAGGCTTTGGATAATGATTGCCCCCAAAAGTAAAGTATTATTCCATCTTACATGATTTCTACATATGAGGAGCTAAGGTAGATACTCATCAGTAGTTTTGTTTTGTCTTTGAAATTAAATTTTAGAGACTTCTGGGAAGGTGGCCTATTAGAAGCAGCCTCTGTGTAATTCCCTGTATGTAAAATGCCAGAACAATAAAGGAAAAACTCTAATCCCAGGAAAGAAAACAGAAACAGCACCACAAAATTCAATAAAGCTTACTACAACTGAACCCACAATGAACAACAAAGTCTACATAGCATAAATTAAGAAAGCAACTTCCTTGTGTACCTTCCTGGGACAGGAGGGGAATTCCTCCTCTTCTTCAAGGTTAGTGCCTGGCTCCACCAGGTGAAAAGTACCTACAAATCCTAGACATAGGACTACCTCACTGGCCTCAAAACCTTTAAATCCAGCTGGGGGATCTGAGACAATAACTGCCCCTTACAATGAAAGGTGAACAAAGGAGAGGGGAAAAGAAAAGAAAACAGATCCATTCAAGTACACCCTCCTCTCCATACTTAGAGCAATACAACTTAGTGACTGGTCTCAAGGGGCTCTAATGCCTGAAGAATAACTACCTGGAATAAAAGGGACTGATAATAGAAAGAGTTGAAGTCAGAGTGCAAAGGGACAAAATACCAGCCACTAGGAGACACTCCTTAAAGTCTTGAAATGTTTTAGGTTAATAGTGTGTACAAACTACAAAAAATATGGTAGCTGGTGCATGCAGAATACCAAGAATATGGCAATTCATAAATCAACTGTCTTATTGCTCCACTTAAAAGATTCATACTAGATGCCTGAATTGGAAAGTAGGACCCAAATATTTGTTGCCTTCAAGAGATACATCTCACTAGAAAGGACAGACATAGACTAAAAATGAAAAAAATGAAAACAATTTATGAGGAAGGAAGAAGCAAAAAAAAGTCAGTAATTATAATTACTAAACTGATAATAGACAAAGTAGACTTCAGCCCAAAATTAATCAGAAGAGACAAAGAAAGTCATTACATATCAGCAAAAGGAACAAACAATCTAGAAGACATAACAATTATAAGTATTTATGTACTGAAAAATTCTAGAATTATTTTTATAAAATGAACACTTCTGGCCATATATGAACAAATAGGTTTGGACACAATAATAAGGGGTGACTTCAACATCCCACTCTCATCAGTAGACAGACCATTCAAACAAAAACATCAAGAGAGAAACCTTAGAATAAAATAACACCATACACCAAATGGGCTTAACAGACATCTACAGAACATTTTATCCAACAGATGCAGGATACACATTCTTCTCAGCCCCATATGGAAGTTTCTCTAATACAGACTATATTTTACATTGTCAAACAATTCTTAAATACCAGAAAATCAAAAGTTGTCCTTGTATCCTATCAGAGCAAAATGGAAAGAAACTAGAAATCAATAGCAAATGGAGGTACAAACTCATTACAAATACATGAAGATTTAACAATACACTTTTGAATGATAAGTATGTTATCAAAGCAATCAGGGAGGAAATTTAAAAACTCCTAGAATAAAATGAAAATGAAAACCCAACCCACCAGAACCTTTGGGATATAGCAAAGGCAGTTCCACAGGGTAAATTTATAGCTATGAATGCTTATAACAAAAAAAAATCAAAGAAATATTGAATAAATAATTATTCCTTAAGGCATTAGAAAAACAAATCAAACCCAAAAACAATGATGAAAACAAATAATCACTGAAAGGGAAACTAAAAGAATAATATAAAGAATAAATTAAATGAAACTTGGGAGTTTGAAAAGATAAACAAAATTGGCAGACTCTTAGCCAAACAAGAAGATGGAGACGATCCAAATTAATAAAATTAGAGATGAAAAAGGGGTGATTATAGCAGATACCAATGAAATACAGAAGATCATCAGAAATTACTTTGAGACCTTGTGCTCCTAAAAAAAAGGAAATAGAGAAGAAGTGGATAAATTCATTAACACATATGACCTACCAAAATTAAAGTAAGGATATAAATAATTTAAACAGACCTATAACAAGTAAGGAAATTGAGGCAGCACTAAAGGATTTCTCAACAACAACAACAACAAAGCCCACTTCCTCACAGATTCATAGGCAAATTCTATCAAGTCTTAAAGAATATCCATGCATCTCCAACCAGTAAAAACAGTAATAAAAGGAAGGAATAATCCCAAAAATCATTCTATGAAGCTAGTATCACCCTGAATAAAACTAGATAAAGACCCAACAACAAAACATATCAATTTCTGTGGTGAACATAGATGCAAAAATCTTCAATACAACCCTTGCAAATCAAATACAGCAACACAAAAAATATATCATACACCATGACCAGGTAGATTTCTTTCCAATGATGGGATGCTGGATCAGTATGCACAAATCAATAAATGTAACATAGCATATAAATACACTAAAAGGTGAAAACCACATCATCATCTCAATAGACACTGAAAATGTGTTTGACAGGGTTCATTATCCCTTTATGATAAAAGTTCTGAAGAAACTGAGAATAGAAGGACTATTACTCAATATTATAAAGGCTATATATAGCAAATGTATAACCAACATTATACTAAATGGGTAACCTGAAAAGCCTTTCCTCTGAAATCAGGAATGAAACAAGGATTTCCATTTTCTCCACTGTCATTCACTACACAGGTTGAATTTCTAGCCAGAGTGGTAAGGCAAGCGGGAGAAATAAAAGGAATACTAATAGGGAAAAAAATAATCAAACTACCCCTATTTGCAGATGACATGATCCTATACTTTAAAAAAAATCCTCAATACTCCACTGTCAGGGTTTTTGGCTCTAGCCTGGCTAAAGTTAGGGCCAAACCCTCAACATAAACACATGGTCGATGTCGGGAAAGAAGGACCTCGGGAGACCTTCAGATGGTTGGAGAAGAACAGGGAAGGTTTATTGGGGTGCTCCCCTTATGGAGAGCAGGGAGCAGGCAACCCCTATAGAGCAAGGCTCTACCACTTTAAGTGCTGGCTCTATGCCTGCAGCATAGAATGCTGCAGGCTAAGTGCTGGTACGGCTCAGCCTTAAAGGCACAGCCACAGCCGCTGGTGTTCAGTTGAGGTCCGATGGTCTTGACTCTCGCTGCTCGCCTTCTTTACCCCCCTCCTTCCCAAGGATGGGAGGAGTTGGGAGGCTCTTCGTGGCTTGCTAGATGCCTTCGGCTCTTCGGGGTCCCTGGGCTTGATCTCGCCGGCTTGTTAGATGGTCTTGCAGGAATAGGGAGCGCTGGTCCAGGTGATGAGGTTCAGGAGATGGTCAGTGAGGTCAGGATCAAAGGAGTGATATGGGGTCCAGGAGCCCTGCTTTTATAGGGTCCTGCAGGGGTCACATGGTGGGGTTCAGCCAATCGGGGCACACAGCTGGCAGGTATAGGGGGCAAACGGACATAACTGCCAGGTAGAGACAGTTACTACCTGCACAGTGGTGAGGGGAGCCAATCAAAATTATGGTGGTTAAGGCTGGTCAAGCTGGCCGGGGGCCATCTTTGCTCACTCGATGGGAGGGGCTGTTTTGAGTGAGTGAGATGAGCCCTGGGGTCAACTAGGGGTCAGCCCCTCAAGCTGTCATGAGGGACCCTAGCTGGGAAATATTATTTTAAAAATCCCCAACACTCCACCAGAAAAATTCTTACCTCTGATAAGTACTTTCATCAAAGCAGTAGAATACAAAACTAATGTTCAAAAATTCATATAATTTCTATGTATCAACAACAAACAAGATGAGAAAGAAATCAAAACAATAATCTTATCCACAATAGACTAAAAAAAACTAGAAATAAATTTAACCAAGTAACCCAAAGATATATGGAAATACCTCAGCAGAATTAATATTGTGAAAGTGGCTATACTACCAAAAGCAATCTACAGACAATACAATTCTCATCAAAACTGCAATGATATACTTCACAGAAACAGAAAAACTATCCTAAATTTCGTATGAAAGCACAAAAGATCCTGAATGACTAAAATAATCCTGAGCAGAAAAAGCAATGCAGAATATAGCACAATACCTGACATCCAATTATATTATACAGACATAGTAATAAAAACAGCTTGATACAGGCACAAAAACAGACAAGAACATCAATATAATAGAATAGAGGACTCAGAAATAGAGGACTCAGAAATAAACCCACACAGCTACTATCACCTGATTTTTGATAATGGAGCCAAAAACATATATTGGATTAGACAGCATCTTCAGTAAATGGTTCTGGCAAAACTGGATATCCACATGTAGAAAAATGAATGCAGATCCCTGTCAACCTGTGCAAAAATCAATTTAAAATGGATCAAATGTTTTAATGTAAAACTGGAAAATTTGAAACAACTGGAAGAAAATATAGGGAAAATCCTTCAACATGTAGGTGTAGGCGAGTATTTTCTTCAAATCACTCCAATAGTCCAGATTACAGTAACAAGAATTGACAAATGAAACTACATGAAATTAAAAAGTTTCTGCACAGCAAAAGAAACAATCAGTAGAATAAAAGGAGAGGCCACAGAAAAGAAGAAAAGAGAATATCTTTGCCAATTACATATCTGACAGTGGATTAATATCTAGAATACATAAAGAACACAATTAAATACCAATAAACAATCCAATCAATAAGTGGGCAATTAAACCAAGTGCATAGTTCTCAAAAGAAAAAATACAAGCAACCAATAAAAATATGAAAAAATGCTCAATATCTTTATCCATTAGAGAAATGCATATCAAAACTACACTGAGATTTCATCTCACTCCAGTCAGAATGGCCCAGCATCAGCAAAACAAACAACAAATGCTGACAAGGATATGGGAAAAAGGAACACATGATGGAACTGGGGTTTAGCTCAGTTGGTAGAGTGCTTTCTATGTGCACTCTGAGACCTTGGATTTCATCTTGGGCACCACAAAAACAGGAAAAGGACCTGGAGTCCCATCCCTGAAACAATCCTGAATCAGCCATGAAAATCCTATGAATAGCAAAGAAGCATTGACATAATGCCAGGTATGGCAAAGTGTTGGGGAATGTTTCATTCTGTTGTACATAAGGACACTATGGATGGTACCTAGTAATTACAATATACATTGCTGGTGGGAATGCAAATTGGCCATTATGGAATTCTATATAAAGCTTCCTCATTGTTGCTGTTAGGTACTGCAGAATCAGGTCTAACTCATAGTAACCCTATGACGTGTGTAACCCACTGCTTCTACGATGTCTTTACTTGGATATTCCACAAAAACATCAAAGTCAACATGATCAACATTAAGCCTTTCAGCTTTCTTCATCACCTCAAATTTGAATATTAATATATACTTGTCAACAAATTTAAAACACAGAAATCATTCGTTCTATATGTAATTAGATATAAAATTCTGTCAATCTATCTCATTTTATATATCTAAACTTTCCCACTGCCTCTTCTCCATAGTAGCCTACAACCATCTTCCACACTATGACCTGAGTGATTTTCAGATACTCCCTTGCTTAAAAACTTTAAATGGAGTCAGGCGTGGTGGTACATGTCTGTAATCCCAGTGGCTCGGGAGGTGGAGGCAAGAGGATCACAAGTTTGAGAACAGAGGCAATCTGTGTAATTTAGGGAGACCCTGTCTAAAAAAAAAAAAAAAAACATGGGCTGAGGGTGCAGCTCTGCGGTCTAGCACTTGCAAAGTATACAAGCGTGAGGCCCTGGGTTCAACCCCCAATACCAAAAAAAAAAAAAAAAAAAAAAAAAACTTTAAATGGTTCCACACTTAACAATAGAATATACACTAAAGTATAAAACGTGGTGCCTTGGTCTGCTTTGTTGCTATAAAAAATATTACAGATTAAGTAGCTTAAACCACAGATATATATTGTCTTACAATTCTGGAGGCTAGAAGTTCCTGATCAAGGTGCTAGCAATTTGGTTTCTGATGAGGACTCTTTCTGACTTGTAGACGGTGACTTTCTCACTGTGTCCTCATATTACCTTTTTGCACTATATACTCACAGAAACTGCAAGCTCTCTGGTGTTTCTTCATGTTAGGACAACAATCATATTAGATCACAGCCCGCTCCTTTACTACCATATCTTCTAACCCTAATAACTTCCTTCATGGCTCCATCTCAAAAAATAGTCATACTGGGTATTAGATCTTCAACATGTAAATTTGAGAAAGACATACTCAGTCCATAATCCAGGGTAATGAATCAAGAGCTGATTGCTGTCAACCACTCTTATCATTTAGTCTTCAATCTGTGTTCATCCTGACTGAATATTTTCATATATCCTTTATTCAACAAGTATTTTTCAAGCACCTGAAACTTTATAGGCAATGTTATACTTGGAACAACATCTGAAGGGAAATCAAACACTGTTTCTGTGTTATGAAATTTTCACTTTAGTGAGGAAAGACAGCAAATAAATAATTAAATGTAATGTCCCTAGTTATTTCTAGATCTGGAACATTTTCTACCTCACTACCTCTTTACTACCTCTCTATATCCCCAGTCTTTACCCTATTCTCAATCTCTCTCTCGGACACATGTGCTTGAACTTTTAGACCAAACAAAACTATGCCCCAGGATGTCAAATCATTCTGTGGCAATAATACATGCATGCTTTATTTCTACAGTTTACAGAGTTAACTGTGTATAAGAGGATAAAGATAATGTCTTCCTTTCTTCATTATCACATGCTTATTATCAGTAATTGATATAGGCTATACACTAAATAAAAACTGACTATTGTTAAATCTTATGCCACATTTTTTTTTTTTTTTTTGCACAGCAAACTAAATTTTTGCTAGAGGCTGGGCGCAGTGGTGCATGCCTGTAATCCCAGTGGCTCCAGAAGCAGATGCCGGAGGACTGCAAGTTCAAGACCAGAGACAGTCTGCGTAATTTTGTGGGACCTTCTCACAAGAAAAGTAAAAAAAAAAAAAAAAAAAAAAAAAAAAAATTGGGCTGGGCAGTGCAGTTCAGTGGTGCAGCACCTGCAAATCATTCAAGCGCGAAGCCCTGGGTTCAGCCCCAGTACAGGAAAAAAAAAAAAATTGCTAGCAACTCGAATTCTTTGTGCTGGTACTGAATGTTCTCTTGAAAATAAAAAGGCAAATTTATTTATTTACTACAGAAATAGAGCATTTAATATAAAAAGGTGGATTATGGATCATGGAAATACATTCTATCTTGCTTTTTCAAAATGATTTTATAACATAACCCTTTATTTGCTCATAACAACTCTCAGAATGATTGATCAATATTGCTAATTTTTGGTCAGTAGTGGCTATAATCTTTTCCTTTCTTGACAGTTTAAGCCAGAAGTCTCTCTGCAAGAATTAATGCTGCTTTATATTCTCAAAGTTTGTAAGCTAATGAGTGACAAAATTACAGTGTTTCCATAGATCAAAGAATTACATGGACATTCTTTTTATAGAACTATTTTACATTAGCTCATTAATGCTAATTATCAAAGGCACATGTAGAAAATAAAGGTATATTGTCTAAAGAACTACATAAATAACCTCTTTAAACTGAGAATGTATGAATTAGGGAAAAAATCATATTTTCATGAGCACTTTAAGTGCTAATTGGTTCCAGTGCAGGAGAAGGGTGGGACAGACCTTAAGGTTACAATTTCTTTGAGACTTGTAGGATGCTACAAAAATGCTGAAATATAATACAAAATTATAACAAGAAAAATATTATATAAAATACCTTACCAGTTGACTGTAATGAATACAAACAGTATCAGTAAGCAGAATTTTATGAAAACTACAGATAATCACATTTTTTAAAACTCACATGCAGTAAAAGGATATTTTGAGAATATAAACTAAAATCAACATAATCAATTGAAGGATTATTGAATTTCTAGTTGGTCCCAGTGAAATGTAGATGTTGGTTTGATAAGTCCCAGGAAGGAAGCCATTGGATTCTGTATTATTAAAATGCTATAGAGAAGATACTCCCAAATTTTCCGTTTTCCCAGAATTTTTAGTGCTTTGTTTTATTCCATAGCATCTTTATACCAAATAAATAATAGATTGTTTGTTATGTAGATAGTGTAAATGACTTAATATTTATATCTAAAAATTTAAGATCCATTTAAAAAACTAATGAGTGCAATTGAAAATTTTATTTTTATTTAATTGTTAACTAATATATATTTACTGGGATGTATACATTCAACCCTTAACCATTGCACAAATTCCCAAATTTCCCCATCACCCTCGTTTCCATTTCCACATTGACTTTTATGCAGTGCTTCTCATCATAGGAGCTATCATAATCCAAACTATTTAGATGTTGTTTTACTCTACCTTAACATGAATGAAGTACAGAACAGATCTAAAGGACATACATATTGGCTTTTTGTGGCATGTTATCTATATTTTACTATCAATGATACCTATCAATTTTTAAGTAATTACTCATCTATATTATATTCAGTATTTTTAAATAATCTATGACCCCAGTTTCATTCCCAAGCATCTTCACACACACAAAACAAGTCTCATTCAGAATCTGTTGTTTAGATATGAAAAAATAGATTATTTTAGTGGCACCATTACACATATGTTGTAATTGGGGTCCCCTAGATTACTCTTGGATTTAATGATTTGCTGTAAGAACCTATAGAACTTAAAAAAGTTGTTTCACTCACAGTTATGTTTTATTATATCAAAGTAATCCAGCTAAAAATGGGAAAAGATATGCATGTGAAATCCAAGAAAATCCAAGAGCAAAACTGTAGAGTCTTTAAGGGTCCATGCTTATTTTTCAAAGCAAAGTGTCTGAACATATAAGTTTTGCCAAGGAGGTTTGCACTCCCAGATGTTGGTGTCCAGGGTTTTCCTTGGGGATCAGTCACTTGAGCATGCATAATCAATGTGACTCAATCTTGCTCCTCAGTGTCCAGGATCTCAGGGGTGAGGATCAGGCAGGGAGGTCCAAATAAAACCCTTACCAGACAGAGCATTCCAGTGGCTCAGAGACTGGCTCCAGGAGCTCATCAAGTTCTACTCCTTTCTTTGGAGTGTGTAGGGATGAAGTGAACCAGGCCTTCTGAGTTAACTCTCCACTGCTCTTCTACAATTTGGTTTTCATGTAGATAGAAACATCTGTGTTTCACTACAGACTAAATTTTGTCAAATAATTCTTCCATCTCATTGTAAAGCCCCAGGTTCATACCTGTTAATTTCTAAGAATGCCAGTTCACACTATCTTCTCACTTTCTGACATTAATCAGCTAATTTTCTTTACATATAATGCCTTGTCAAATTAAACAAATTTGGTACTGACATACAAAAGATTTATCTCATATTGTATGTCTAATTAGAACTGAAAAATTTTTCTATAAGTTTGTCATTGTTGAACTTGAATATTGGCTTAAAATATAGAGAAGATATTGACTTCTCAAACCTATGACTTTCTACTGTATTTTTCTTTCCTACTTGAATGATAAATGTAATTGTCATCCTTCAAATTTTTAACACTAAAATAATCCACTGAAGTAAACTATAAATAACCTTTTCCTAAACTATCTTCCAAACAGCTCATTATGTAGAATATATAATTGTTGTTGTTGTTGTTAGGTGCCGTCGAGTCGGTATCCGACTCATAGAGACCTTCTGTACAACAGGGGAAACACTATTGCCAGTGCTTCTCTGCTGTTCATAGGGTTTTCAATGACAGATTGATTTTTTGGGAGGGGGTTGCCAGGTCCTTCTCCCAAATATAATTATTACTTATGTAATAAAAATTTACATATAATTCTTTTTGGTAACACTATATTTTGGCAAGTAATAGCAGTTTATTTGTTCGCATGTTTATTTGCTCATAAGTTGTTGTTAGCTGCCATAGAGTCAGGTTTGACTCATAGTGACCCTCATGGGGTTTTCAATGGCTGATTGTGTCAGGATTGCCTGGGGAGTGGATTGCCATGTTCTTCTCCACTTTTTGCGGTGCTGGGACTCAAACCAATGGCCTCAGAGAGTGCACAGCAGTGCTCTACTAACTGCGCTAAATCCCAGCCCCCATTTGTTCATATAAAATGTTTAAAACTGACTTTCTGTTTTGATCTACTGTACTTGTTTTAACACTTGAAAATAAATAGGCAAAGTAACTAGTCAGAAACTGAGCAACTGTAGTGCATGCCTGTAATCCTAATCATGTAGAAGAAGCCTGAAGTAGGAGGATCACACATTCGAGACCAGAGACAACCTGCAGGATTTATTGAGATGCTGTCTCAAAATAAAAAATAAATAGGGGGCTAGTGATGCAACTCAGTGGTAGAGAACTTCCTAACATGTATGAGGCCCTGGGTTCAACTCCCAGTACGGTTTGGAGTTACAAGGAAAAGTTCTATTAGAAAATAATCTAGGGAAAAAAAAGTAAATTTCTAACTTTGAAACTTTAGGAGGAAATATACCCTTAGCTTCTAATAAATGTAAGTTAAAGCCACTCAGTTACAACACTGAATACTCACCAGAATAATTAAAAAGAAAAACAATCAAGAAATAGAAAGTGCTAGAGAGCACTTGTGTTAACAGGATATTTCATACACTACTAATGGTGATGTTTTCATAAGTGAAAATGAAAATTCCATGTATATGACTATAACTATTGTACTGTAATAGATTCAATGTGGAAGCCAAAATTATCAAGGATATAATGGATTAATAACTTATTTTAAGTATTAATAACTTCTATTATGCACATACAGGAGAATATTACACAGGAAATAGAATGAATGACCTAAAATGACACACCACAATGTGAGTAAAATTCATAAAGCTAATGAATAGATGTTCATCAACAGAAGCCGGGCATTCATACAAAATATTAAAATGACCCGAAAAAATACTATGCTATTCAACCAGATAATCTACTTAGTTGATGGAGCAGGTGACGGTTACTGCATGAGAGCTCTTTAGAGTCTGGGAAATAGTTTGTTTCTTAATGTGGTTGTATTACCTAGGTGTGCCCACTTTGAGAAAATTTATTGATTTGTATAATTACCATATGAGCACATTTCTGTGTAAAACTTAAATTTTAATTTAAAAAGCCAGCAAATTAAACATACATAAGTAATAAAGTCCTTAAATCTTGGTAGAATTTTTTTCATGGGCAAAAAGAGAAAATGGTGATATAGGCAATATTAGAAATGGGAAGGGTATGATTACAACCAAATGAGATGCTAATCAAATAATAAAATAATATAAAAGATAACACTGATTTTTAAATGAAGAGGAAACAAACAATTTTCTCAAAAATGACAACTTTCTAAAATTGATGAGACATCCTGAATGAACTAAAAACTGTGAAATAAAATGAATAAATATTTGGAAGCTAGCCCACTGAACTCTACCTCACTAAAAAATTTTCAACTATTTACTATAAAATATTTCTACCAAACATAAAAAGAAAAAAATGGAACATTCCTCACCTCAATGTGTTTTATAAAATCAACATAATAGCATCATATGAGATAGCAAAATTTAACAATCATCTTACTTTGTTGTTGTTGTTGTTGTTAGGTGCCGTCGAGTCGGTATCCGACTCATAGCGACCCTCTGTACAACAGGGGAAACACTATTGTCAGTGCTTCTCTGCTGTTTATAGGGTTTTCAATGGCAGATTGATTTTTGGGAGGGGGTTGCCAGGTCCTTCTCCCAAGCCTACAGCTTCTGGTGTTCCCAGGCCGTCTCCCATCCAGGTACTAACCAGGCCCGACCCTGCTTAGCTTCCGAGACCTGACGGGATCAGATGCCACAGGGCTATGGCTGCGGCTCATCTTACTTATATAACTAAATATAAAATATATCCAAACTGAGCTTTCATAAGGCATATAAGACAGTGTTAATTATAGAATATCTACTGAAGTGATTTAATCATAAAAGTATCATAGTTGAAAAACAACTATGTACATGCAGCAAAAATATTTGATAAATGTCAACACTGATTCACAACAATGAGATAAAACTATCACATTAGTGGTAAAGGCGATATTTTAATCTGAAAATAGCACTAAGCAAACCATAGTTTATTGATAAGAATTGTTTTATCAATATTTATAAATTATATATTCATGATATATCCACAGAAATTAGTGATTTTTAAAATAAAAAGCTACCCACTTTTAATCTTTTCTCCTACTATCTTCAATTTTCTCTGATCATTTGACTTTCATGATTATTCTGTACATTATTATATTTATCTTTAACTAAAACTATTTTCTGGGTGCTCATTTTCTAAGATTTATTAACTTCATTTTCAGATTATATTGAAGTTACTAGCATTTCTAAAACAATGTTTTCCTATAGTACTCAGTAGAAACCTATTTCTTAATAATGGTCAATAGAAATTTGTTTAGTTTTTAACACTAAGTATGAGGGCTATAATTAATTTTTAATATAATGCCTTTATTGTGCTTAGTAAATTTATTAGGTTATCTTCTCTTTTAATTAGTAATAGGCCACAGGCAGCTTGCACAATTTGATGAGCCCTAGTCTCAAAATTTATAAAAAAAGGGGTGGGGGGTGTCTGGGTATACAGCTTAGTGGTATAGCCCTTGCCTAATATGAGCAATTCCCTGGGTTCAACCCCCAATACTGAAAGAGAGAGAGAGACAGACAGAGAGAGAGAGAGAGAGAGAGAGAGAGAGAGAAAGAGATATACCTGGTGGGTTATATCAAATGATATATTAATAATTATAGGAATTTCTCTTTAGTTTGATTTATTAAACTGGAATTGGAATATTCCAATTTTGAACATTTAAAAAATTTAATTAATTATAGTTGGTCATTGTAATTTCCATAAGTGAGTTTTAAAGTGTGTGAGTCTATTCATTGTTACATGTGACATTAGCACACTAATGATCAAGAGATATTTATACAGCAGTTGCAAACTAGCAAGCAAGAAAGCCATACAAAAACGTATTACTTTGAGCCAGAAATAAACTGTCAATTCTTGTTTTCTTCAAGATATCTTTTGAGAAAAATGGAATACTAACTTCAACAATTGCTATGCTGTGGACAAGAGTAAACGTGAAGTGACCTATACCAAATATCTAAATATCTAAATAAGAAATCTATGTATTGTAAGCAAAACACTAATTTACATTCTATCCTAATTTTGACAAAGAGAGGCAGCAGTCTTCTCAAGCCTGACACATGGAAACCCATCACAGGCTGCAGTCAACAACTTATACATGGTTTTACAAATCTTGAGCCCAGAATGTGTATATAAGCTGTGCGGTCCATATTTGGGGGGACAGACCTAGGAGAGTATCCAATATAAGCTTCTGAAATGGGCTCATAACCATTTGTCGTTGTTCAGTGCTGTTGAATTGGTGTCCAACTCATAGTGGCCCTATATACAACAGAAGAAACACTATTTTCGGTGCTTCTCTGCTATTCATAGGGTTTTCAATGGCTGATTTGTTTTTTTAGGGGTGGGAGTGAGTTGCTGGGTCCTTCTCCCAAGCCTACAGCACCTGGTATTCCCAGATGGTCTCCCATCAAAGGACTAACCTGGTCCAACCCTGCTTAGCTTCAGAGATCTGATGAGAATGGATGCCACAGTGGTACAGCTGCAGGCCATAGCAATTTGGGCAGGAGATATTAAGATATAGTGTGGAAGCAGGATGTGACCTTTAACAGAGAATCCTGTTGGCCTGTTCAGTAAGCCCTGTCTTTGAGATAGAGCTCAGACAGTGGAGGGACAGAATGAGGTCATCTAAATTACATAACTTAGTTCAAGGTCCACTTTTACTAGTCTCTAAGAGTACTACTTTAAATAGTGCATGTTGCTCTGGTCCTCCCTATACCCTTCCAGCTCCATCAGCATTATCAGGATTTGACAATCCTTCCAAGGACGATATATATATATATGTGTGTGTGTATGTGTATATATATATATATATATATACATATATATGTATGTATATACGTGTATATATACACATATATACATACACACACATATATACACACACACATATATATATATACACACACACATATATATAAAAAATCCACCACAAAACAGTGGCATCTCATCTCTGAAAAGTAACCATTGGTTTCCCAATGCCAATACCCATCACAATCATACACTCATCCCAGCTCATAGAGTAAAATATTCTTTCTCTTCCTTCTGACTCAAGAAGTACAGGGAAAACAAAGTCCTATTCATCTTCTCTGTCATAAGCATAACTGATAACCTCAATCATATTCTTCAGTTAATCTCAGTTTGCTTTAATTGTGCATGAACAGAAACATCAGATTGTCAAATCAGACTTACACAGCATCAAGCTTTAAAATAATTTTAAGGATACAAGAAATCAAGAGGCACAGAGGAAGAAAAGAGATGTCTAAGAAATCCCATGTGCCTCCTGAGATCCTTGGTGCCTGCATCTCACTCTCATGCCTAGAGTAATACATGATTTCAAGTGAGGTTTTCAGGTCATTGCACAAAATGGAGAACACATGGGATATGAAATTTCCTCATTTTATATATACATATTCCACTAACCAATATAGCCTTTGTTAGGGATCCATGACCCATTAATCCATAGATCTTGAGTTTGAATATCATAAATGATCCTAAACTAAGTCTGCCCCGCTTAAAGCATAATATAGATAAGAACACTTTTTCTAGCAAATATCATTGGCTTATTTATCAGTAGGTCAGTTGTCAGACGATTTACAAAAAAGATTAAACTAACTTACTATGTTCTTTCTTTCCCCAGGAATAACTTCTTCTCTGTTCTAGTTATATTTGGTAATTTTGAGAGAAATTAATCAATCCAGGTACATAAACTCCTTCATCTATGCTGCACTATTTCAAAAAAAGGATACAGAAAACAGTGTTAAGAACTTACTCCATCTCACTATTTATCCAGAAACCTATCATTTTTTTCCTTAGGTGTCAAGCAAATTTTGACTAGTTATAATGAGTATGTATTGCTTTTATAAGAGGAAAGACAATAAAGAATTTTTATTTTATTTATTTATTTATTTATTTATTTATTTATTGCGGTCCTGGGGGTTGAACCCAGGCCCTCACGCTTACATGCTCTACAAGTGCTGGACCACTGAGCTGCACCCCCAGCCAAATTTTTTTTTTTTTTTTACTTTTTTTGAGACTGGGTCTCACCAAATTATGCAGACTGCCTCTGGTCTCGAACTTGCAATCCTCCTGCCTCCACCTCCCAAGCCGCTGGGATTACAGGCATGCACCACCACACCCAGCAATAAGGAATTTTTTTTAAGCTTCTCTATAACTAAGTCTGCAGTTGTACCACTGTGTGGTGTCCAATCCTATCAGATCCTGGAAGCTAAGTAGTGTCAGGTTTAGTTAGTATTTGGATGGGAGACTGCCTGGGAACACTAGGTGCTGTAGGCTTCAGAGAAGGACCTGGCAACCTACTCCCAAAAAACAATCACCGGTGAAAACCCTATGAATAGCAAAGAAGCAATGACAGTAGTGTTTCATCTGTTGTATGTAGGATCACTATGATTCAGACACTGACTTCATGGCACCTAACACCAATAACAACTATAAATAACCTTC
>VMDO01030727.1:0-20952 GCA_007922755.1 Pedetes capensis
AGGGTCGGGTCTGGTTAGTACCTGGATGGGAGACCGCCTGGGAACACCAGAAGCTGTAGGCTTGGGAGAAGGACCTGGCAACCCCCTCCCAAAAATCAATCTGCCATTGAAAACCCTATGAACAGCAGAGAAGCACTGACAATAGTGTTTCCCCTGTTGTACAGAGGGTCGCTATGAGTCGGATACTGACTCGACAGCAGCTAACAACAACAACAACTACTTTGAGGAGACAACTCTTCCCCAGTTGTTTCTTGAACACCTTCCAGGCTGGGAGGTTCATTTTCCAGCACTGTATTTGACAGTCCTTCTCTGCTATTCATAGGGTTTTCAAAGGCTAATTGTTTCAGGAGTAAGCTGCTGGGTCCTTCTCTGTAGTCTGTTTTAGTCTGGAAGCTCAGCTGAAACTTTTTCACCCTGTGTGGTTCAGCTAGTATCTGAAATACTGGTGGCATAGCTTTCAGCTGACAGGCACATGGGGGATATACATTTTAGGAGCAAGGAAATTATAACTGCCTGTCAGTATCCATTGGAGCCTGGTTCCAGGACCCCCAGCCAGTACCCAAATGCCCGGATGCTCAAATCTCTGACATAAAATGGTGTAGTATTTGCTTGTAACCTATGCACACTGTTCCACATTCTTGAGATCATCTCTAGATTATTCATGATACCTAATGCCAGGTAAACCCTATAGAAATTGTTGTTGTACTATATTGTTTAATGACTAATGACAAGAAAAGTAGTCTATGTGTTCAGTGTAGATGTAGTTTTTTTCCCCCAAGTATTTCCAATCCTCAGTGGGGTGAATCCAAAGATGCTGAACACATAGATACAGGGATGACTACAAATACTTGGGTCACCTTCCTATCTACACTTTCATTGTCTCCACCTTTTTTTTTTTTTTTTTTGGTACTGGGGATTGGAGGCAGGGTGTCCTATCAGTGAGTCACATCCCCAGCTCTATATTTCTTCTTAACTTAGGGACTAAGATAAACATAGTTCTTGGGTGTTTTCACAGCGGCTCCGAAGGTGGAGGGAGGGTTGCAGGTTCAATGCCAGAGGCAGCCTGTGTATCTTAGCGAGACCCTGTCTCAAGATAAAAAATTTAAAAAATGGGCCGGGGGTGCAGTCCAGTGGTAGAGCACTTGCAAAGCATGTGTGTGCCAAGTCCTGAGTTCAACTCCCAAGTACAAACAAAAAATCAAAACAAAACAAAAACAAAAACAAACAAAAAAATTCTGGGCTGTAAGTGTGTTAAGGGACCTCTGTTGATTGTCAGGTAACCTGCTTATAGGGAGCCTTCCTCCCTATTAGGGGTCTTCCTTCTATAGCTCCAAAAGGACTCCCTTCTCCCTTAAATTCTTTCAAAATCCCCCTCCCCACTTTGAGACCACTCTAATAAAGAGGTTCCAGGAATTAGGCCTTGTCCTGCCTGTTCCCTAACCCTGGGCCAAACCTCCCTACATCGGTTCCCAAACTCCTTAGCGCTTCACTCACTCCCTCTTCACCTACCCCTCCGGTTGCCCTTTTCTCTCCTGGTTCATTTGCTCCTGCCTTCCTTGGTCCCTGAGATGTTTACTAAGCCCCCACCAGGTACTTAAGACCTTGCTAAGTGCCCTGGGGGTGGAGGGCCTTTGAGGGAGGGGAAAAAGTTATCTCATCTTTCCTCAAGGAATTTGCAGTCTAGACAGAGATGAAGCATTTATTCATACATGTTGATACAGCATGTGATTAAGCGACCAATGTTTGGTACAAGTTGGTACAAGCAATACGTGCCTTGGGATGTCAGAAGGAGGAAAAATTCCCTTGGATGGGAGGATGGGTTGGGAGGTAGGTGTGTAGAGGAGCTGGATGTGAAGCATGAATAAGATTTGAGAGCAGGGGAGGGTGAGCGAATTCCAGCAGGGAGGGGGGGACACCGTGGGGAGACTGCCTTGAGGAAATGCCCAGGATGTGTGAGATGCCTCTGCCCTTGGAGTCCCAGCTGTCACTTGTCTAAGGAGTGCCTGAACAGTGCCTGCTGAAGCCTCTTTTTCTCTTCCTATGGCAAGACTGACTTTCATTTATTTTACTTTATTTCTTTATTTCTTATGGTGCTGGGGCATGCGGCCCAAGCCCTCATGTATGCTAGGCAAGAGCTCTACCACCCCCAGCTCCCTTTCTATTTTTTGTTTTGAGACAGTCTTGTTAAATTACACAGGTTACCTGGGCCTTGAACTGGTGATCCTCCTGCCTCAGCCTCCCGAGTCTCTGGGATTACAGGAGTACGCCCAAGGTGCCTGGTTTATGGCAAGATTTTTAAGGAAAGCACAGAATCAGAGATTTTGTCTCCCGCCTTCTGATAAGTGTAAAGAATTTTTAATTTTTTAAAATTAGTATATAATATAATGGGTTTCATAATGGCATTTTCATACCATTGTATTGTGTTGTTGTTGTTGTTAGGTGCCCTCGAGTTGTATCCAACTCATAATGATCCTCATAGGGTTTTCAATGGCTGATTATTGCGGGATTGCCTTGGGAATGGGTTGCCATGAACTTCTCCCGTTTATGTGGTGCTGAGAGTTGAACCCTGGACCTCAGAGACTGCAGAGTGGCGCTCTACCAATGGAGATAAATCCCAGCCCTTGTACTGTGTACTTTGCTCTTATTCACCCCTTTTGCTTGCCCTTCTTTTCTCCCTGTTAAGAAATTTAATGTACGCATGCGTTAGTGCGCACATGTATTCCTGTGCTTTTCTGTGGCTCCAAAGAGTTGCTGCAGCCATTGCAAATGTTCTCTCACCTTCGTGGAGTCCTGTCTCCCTTGAAAACGGTCCTTCCCACTCTCTCACACACCTGGAGCCTTTCATTTATCTGTACATGATGTTTTCAGACTTGAACCTGGAAAAAGGACACACTTTTTACCACCCACTCAATGCCCAGGTAATATCCAAAATACTGTTCTGATATTGAGTTGATGTTTGAAGAAGATTCAGTTAGTTCAATTGGGTATCTGATCCTAATTTTTATTTATCTGTTTGTCTAGCTATCTCTTCTCTCTCTCTGTCAATTTCTCTCTCTAGCTATCATCTCTCTATCTGCCACTTCTTTTCTCTTTCTGCCATCTTTATCAGCTGTTTGCCTATCCTCTATGCCCATATATATATATATGTATATATATATATATATATATATATATATATATATATATATATATATATTACACTTATTTTTAGGGAAAATTGAATGAGAATAGTATTTTTTTTTACAGGGTCTTGCTATGTAGCCAAGGCTGGCCTCAAACTCATGATCCTCCTGCACAGCCTCCCAAGTGCAGGGATTGCAGGCATGCACCCCTATGACTGATTAAAATAGCTGTTTTATCAGACTGTTCAGTGATTGTCCTTCTCTCTCTCTCTCTCCCTCTTTCTTTCTTTCTTTTCTTTCCTTTCTCTTTTCTTTTCTTTTGACAATGTCTCACTATGTAGTCCAGGTTGGCCTCAAACTTTCAATCTTCCTCCCTCAGCCTCCTGAGTGCTGGGTTTCCAGGTATGTGCAACTACCAACACTAAGTTCATAGCAATTTTGTTTTGTTTTGTTTTGTTTTGTTTTTTTGAGTCAGAGTCTCAGTATGTGGCCCAGGCTGGCCTTAAACTCACAATCCTCCTACCTCAGCTCCCTGAGTGCTGGGGTTACAAGTGTGTGCCACCACGCCTGACTCATAGCAATCTCAACAGAAAGCACAAGCCACCAGCTACAAAGAAAACCAAGGTCAGCAAATCCAACAAAGAGTTCTGGAATAACTGTCATTTCGTGTCCTGAAGTTATTTCCCCTCTGAATTTTTTTTTAAGTTTTTTTTTTTCAGTTGGAAAAGGTTTGGTCTAGAGAAAATGACACCTTTTCCCTCACTCTCTAGTCAAAGAGCGACACTCTTTTTGGCTGTTTATAGTTCTTCCACAAATCTTGGCAAATGAGACCTGGGTTCTAATGAACATCAAATTCCACAAGCTGAGAAATTTCACTGTAACTTGGGATTTTGCTTCACCTGGGCAATTCTCTCTATCTGTGTGGGAGGATCAGACTAGAGGTAACCCTAGCAGTGGTTTGCCAAGTGTAATACGTGCGGTGTGGAAACCACTGGGCTGTGATTGGTTTTATGTACTATATGCAGCTCTGGATTTATGTTCACTCTGTTTCCTGAGTTTTTTTAACATCTGCATAATTCATGTTTCCTTGTGTCCACCACGGTTGCTCAGGGAAAGCCGAGTTCCCAAGTCCTTTGTCCATTTTCCCCCTCTTCCCCCTTACCTTCACCTCCTGGGCCTAATTAGGAAACAACTTCAAATAAATACAAAAAATTTTAAACAAAAACCGTTCTGCTTCCTGTGAACAATCGACTCGGTTTTTTCCCCCCTCTTTTCTCTTCGAGAGTTCTAATTCACTTGGCGTGCTGTGCAGTTGGCTGGGCCTGAGATTTCTGGGAGCTGTAATTGTGTCTCATTAATTCTTACAGTAATGTAGGGTAACTATAAGGAACATGCAATTAGTGGTTTGGTCAATGAACAGAGCAGTTAATCAGCAGACAAAGGATGGGACTCAGGACCCATTAGGCTGAAGGGAAGTGCTAGGGCCATTCTGAGCTCCAGGAATGCACTCGCACAAGCCTGCTTGCCGGACGGGCTCAGAAGACCATGTTTGTCTTTTTGCTAAACCAGCTCTTTTTTTTTTTTTCTTTTTAAAATTGGTGTGGTATGTGTTTATTCAAACACTTGAGAGAGTCTTGAGTATCCTGCAATAGTACATCATGCATTTTTCTCAGCTCACATTAGCTGGCAGAAGCTTTTTTCTCCCACTGTGCAAATACACGCCAAACACACACACACGACAAGAAGGCAAAAAACCAAACCAAAAATCAAATCCCCACGCCAACCAACCAACCTTGAACAATAAAAAAGAAGAGATGCACAACGCCGCCTCACCAAAGCAAATTCGAGATGTAAGTCTTTAGCTGAGCCCTTGATCATCAGAGAATAAATGAATACGGAGACAAATAACATTGAGATAGGCTTGGGGTTGTCACTCAGCCATGCCCTCCATATTGAGCTCTATAAAATGGACCTTTCTGCTTCTCAATGGAGGTGCTTTAAGTACATGCAAATGTATGCACATGAGCATATGAGTGTTCAAATGCTGCAGGCCTTGTAGCGACAAGGAACCTCAACTGTGTGGTTTCTGTGAGGCAGCCTTGCCAAATTATCTTGCAACTGGGAATGCAGAGTTAACCCATAAGAACAAGGTGGCTTTTTTACTGGCGACAGAGACTTACAACCCTTGCCTGGGAAAATCAGGTGAAGGTTACAGGCAGAATCCTGTGGAATATTGTAAATGTGAAGTGATGATTATACGAGAAAATGGATTTATCAATAATACATTGCCCTGGGGTAATGCTGAGCTCAAGCAAACAGTCCTTCAAATAGAATGACATCTCTACTCCTAAGCAAAGCATACATTTGGAAGAAAGAAGGAATGATTACATTTGCTTTTAAAAAATGAAACAAGCTTAATAATTAACTTATTTCCTGAGTCAAGTGTAGGCCTGAAAATAAAGGCAGTATTTTTTTTTTCTTTCTCCAGACATGTGTCCCGTCTTACCTTCTTGGGATTCACAGTGGAAACAAAGAAATAGTCAAAAAATGAATTCTCCTAGGCATTATATTACGGATTCAACTATTTTTTGAATAATTAGCTTCATTTGTTAAATATTTGAAACATTCTCTACTCTGAGGTAAAGAACAGCAGAGTGGAGGAGGAGATGCATCTTTCAGCAAATTCCTTCCTATCAATTAATGAGGCCAAAGCCAGCGTTACCTCTGTTTGTGCTTATTTAGATTTTCTTCTCTAAAGAAATATTATTTTTTTATTCAAAACATTGCAAAGTTTCCTATTTCCTTCAGTGACACGCTGCCCATTGTTTGAGAAGCTGGGAGACCCTTGTTGTAGGAGGTGGGGAAGGTTCTTTTAATCTTGGTTCCGCACTAACTAGCTGGGCAGAACCCAGGATGCTAACCAACCTTACAGCCTCAGTTTCCTCATCTGCAACGTGAGGATTTTCACTGCAGGCGCTTTTCAAAGATTCTTTTTTAGCTGTGCTCTTTGGTGGCTCTTTTGGACCAGCAGTGAAGCCATTTCAAGAGTTATTTAAACATGGGATTTACAAGCTCCCATTGCCAGCCTTGATTCAAGCTCCCTGCTGCTGTGGCTGTGGGCTATGGCTTTGTCAAGGGCGGGTACGAGCAATAAACTAGTTGTGAGAGGGCATCCTCTCTGATCATTTCCCCCTCATCTGCCTGATTGCTGAATATTTGTCTTGTTTCGTAGTGAATAAGACTCCTCATTCTTTTGGAGATGGTTTTAATTAGGGCAGACCTTTTGGTAGCATGCTGTCTGGCTACTTGTATCTCTGAGTGGTCTCTGCTGGTCTTGCTTTTAATTTGGTGCTATGGTTTTGATCGGCTGGGATTTAGCTCAGTTGGTAGAGCACTGCTCTGCAGTCTCTGAGGTCCAGAGTTCGATTCCCAGTACCAAAAAAATGGGAGAAGGACATGGCAATCACTCCCGAGGCAATCCTGAGATAGTCAGCCATTAAAAACCCTATGAGGGTTGCTATGAGTCAGGTATGAATCGAGGGCACCTAACAACAACAATGGTTTCAATCGTAAGCATCTCCAAAAGCCCACATGTTAAAGGCTTGGGCCACAGCCCATGGTGCTGATGAGAGGTGGTAGAAACTTTGAGGGCTGGAGCCTCGTGAGAGGTACACAGGTTATGGGGTTGTGCGCCTGAAGGGTACTGACAGACCCCGGGCTCTTTCCCATCTGGCCACGAGGTGAATGGGCTTCCCTAGCAATGTGCTCCCATCATAACGCTCTGCCTGGGCACAGGCCCAAATACATGGAACCAACCTTGCAGGGACTGAGACCTCCACACTTAGGAGCCTAAATAAGTTTTTCTCTTCATATGCTGATTATCTCAGACAGTAATGGAAAGGTGAGTAACACACAGAATGTATCAGAAATTTCAGCCACAAATTGACATCAAAACCCTCTGTAAGTCAGCTGCACCTCTTTTTAGCTGTGCAATGGTTTATGTAGTGATCTGCTTGTGGACCACACCTCAGAAACCATAAACACGTGAAGTCTCTCATCAAGAATGGTTTGGTTTCACCTCAGTGCCTTATTACACACAGGAAAAGGGTTGTTCATATGTACGTCAGCCACATGGGAGGCCCCCTCACACCTCTCCTGCCGGGAATTCCAGTCCTGCTCAGCCTTTATGGCCAATTCTGTCCTTTTGATTTCCTTATGTTACCACTTCCCTTCCCTCAAGACTAATTTTAAGAAGTTTTCTCTTCTCACTAGATTGCACTGAAAGTCTTTCTAATTTTTTTCTGCCAAGATTTTCTTCAGGATCATGGTGACCTTTAAAGAAAATCAGTAAATGATAAGTATATTTATGACTTGTTCACAGCTCAGGGTCAGAAAGTTTCACACCAACATGGGCCAGAAAGATAATGCAGGAATCAAGTGAGCTGGATAGAAAAGCACAGCGGGCCATGGAGCGCCCAAGGGGACAGGCCTCTGCTAAAGAGAGTGGACCATACTGTGCCCAGCCAGTTATCACCATTTGAGAATGGTTTAGTATTATCAGAACTTCTGATTTTAAAAAAGAAGTTGGAAATGTAGATTTTATGTAAATCTTTTTGATTTTAAAGTAGTCCTTCATAAAAATCCTGGCTAAATAAATTATGCGTGTAGCTGTACCACTGTGGCATCTGATCCAGTCAGATCTCAAAAGCTAAGCAGGGTCAGGCCTGGTTAGTACTTGGATGGGAGATGGCCTGGGAACACCAGGTGCTGTAGGCTTGGGAGAAGACCCGGCAACCCACTCCCAAAAATGAATGAGCCATTGAAAACCCTATGAATAGCAGAGAAGCATTAACAATACTGTTTTGTCTGTTGTATGTAGGGTCGCTATGAGTTGGACATCAACTCTATGGCATCTAACAACAACAAATAAATTATGTCTATGTCCAGCTTCAAGCTGGTGACCTTGGCATCAGGTAATCACAGAGGCAGAGCCATTTCCTTTCATTATGAAATAGATGGGTAAGCTGAGTTCTCTAGAAATCCTCCCACTCTGGTCCTCCCAGATTCAGGTGCTCAAGATACATTGTATCTGTTTTACTAAATAATTCATTTTGTTAAATTCATAAGGAAGTTGGAACACTGCATTCTGAAGGGAACACATTTTAGGATATATTTAAGTGGGGACTTCACTTTTCCTGTGTGACCTGGTTAACTTTGATTCTCAATGTAAGTGGATTAAGAAATCCCTGAAAGATTGGTAGTCCAAACCTCTGGGTGTCTGTAAGGGCATTTCCAGAGGCAATTATGTCATGAAGACTAATGAATGGATTAATTCCTTGGTAGATTCAAAATGTGATGGCATTGTGGGGAGGTGGCGAAAGGTGGGAAGTGGGGATCTAGAGGAAGTAGGTCACTGAGGATGTGTCCTTTGAGGTTATTATCTTGCTCTGGCCCTTCCTGCATAGCCCCTTTCCTTTCTGCTTCCTGGCTGCTAAGATATGAGCTGCTGTGCTCCACCACACCCTCCCTCCCAAGATGGACAGACACCACTGAAACCATGGGCCGAAATAAACCCTTCTTTCCTGAGGTTGTTTCTGTCAGCTGTTTGTCAGAACAATGAAAAAAGTAACTAATATTCTGTGACTAATATTCTATCAAGTGTGGTCACTTGACTTCATGGTAAACACCCAGGCAAATGACAGCGGGTTTCCTGATTGATGCCTGCTAACTCAGAGGTGCTCCCATGTTTACACCAAGAGATTTGGAAAACAGCTACCTGGCCAACTGACTGGAAGAGATCCGAATTTGTGTCTATTCCTATAAAGGGGATCTAACCACACGTAGGAACTATTGACAATATCATTAATATCACAGTAAGTAAAATTTTGCTAAAGATCATTCAAAAGAGACTGCAGCAGTATATTAACAGGGAATTGCCAGAAAATCAAGCAAGATTCAGAAGAGTGCATGGAATAAGGGACAGCATTGCTGATGTCAGATGGATATTGGCTGAAAGCAGAGAATATCAGAAAGATGTCTATCTATGTTTTATTGACTATGCAAAGGCATTTGACTGTGTGAATTACAAAAAATTATGAATAACATTGCTAAGAATGGGAATACCAGAGCGCTGAATTGTATTCATGAAGAATCAGCACATGGACCAGGAGGCAGTCATTCAAACAGAGAAAGGAAATATTTACCAGTTTAAAGTTGAGAAAGGTGTGCTTCAGAGTTGTATCCTTTCACTGTATCTCTTTAATCTTGATCCTGAGCAAATAATGCAAGAAGCTGGACATTAGGAAGAATATGGCAACAGAATTGGAGGAAGACTCATTAACAGTTACATTTTGCAGATGACACATTGCTTGCTGAAAGTGAAGAGGATATGAAACATTTACTGATGAAGACTAAAGAACACAGCCTTCAATATGGATTGTGCCTCAACATCAAGAAAAGAAAAATCCTTACAACTGGGTTAGTATGCAACTTCATGATAAATGGAGAAAAGATTGAGGCTGTCCAAGATTTTGCTTCACTTGATTCTATAGTTAACACCCACAGAAGCAGCAGTCAAGGAATCAAAAGATGCATTGCATTGGGAAAAGCTGTTGCAAAAGACCTCTTTAAAGTGTTGAAAAGTAAAGACGTCACATTGAAGACGAAAATATACCTGACTCATGCCCATGGTATTTCCAGTCAGATCATATGGTTGTGAAAGCTGGATGTTGAATGAAGGAGACAGAAGAATATTTGATGTTTTTGAATTATGGTGCTGGAGACAAATATTGAATACACCATTGACTGCCAAAAGAACCAATAGAACTGTCCTAGAAGAAGTGCAACCAGACTGCTCTTTGGAAGCAAGGATGGCTAGACTGTATCTTACATATTTTAGTCATATGTAGTCATGAGGGGCCAATCCCAGGAGAAAGACATCATGTTTGGGAGAGTGATATGTCAACAAAAAAAGGAAGACCCTCAATTAGATGGATTGACACAGTGGCTACATCAATGGGTTTAAACATGTGAAAGGTCAGATCTTGTGCCTGGCACAGAATTGGTGAGTGTTTCTCCCAATTCTAGGGTACCTAGGGTCGCTATGAGTCAGACCCTACTGGACAGCACCTAACAACAACTCAATTCTCCTAGCTTATTGCCTGTTATAAGCTAGCACTGTTTATAATAAGAGAGTTATCTGGTTCATAGATGTCTCTTTTGAAATGAATCTGCCTGTGTTTTTTCGTTCAGCAAGTCATTATTTCAAGGTAGGTGTAATGATTCAACTCTTCTACTGCATTGTAAATCCTAAAGAAAATAGTACATGCAGATATCATCACATATTAGTTTATTAATATTGTTTCAGTACTGGGAAGTTGAACCCAGTGCCTCACGCATGCTAGGCAAGTGCTCCACCAACCAAGATGTTCTCCCTTCACCTTTTTTGTTTTTTTATTTTGAGACAAGTTCTCACTAAGTTGTTCAGTCCTTAAACTCACGATTCTCCTGCCTCAGCCTCCAAAGTTGCTGGAATTATTGTTATATTTTGATAATAAAACTAAAAGGAACACTGATTATATTATGATCTTTCTGCTGTGAGATCTTGACTGGAGAGAAGAGGTGGAAATCTAGGTTTGACATTATTCCTCAGAAAGATCATTCATTGGAGTTACTTGTTCTATGACGTTCTCAATCAACTGACTTGAAAGTTACCAAATGGAAATGAATCATGTATCTTAGGAACTATGTCTTTGTGACCAATGTAATAGTCAGTAGGCTGCTAGATTGCCAAGGAGTGGGTGTTGGGAGTGTTACCTTTGAGATAGCTGGAGAAGAATAGAGTTGGGGATGGGAGCACTCATTCTTGCCTGGTAGTTCACACCAGTGGTATGCCAAATGCTTCCCTGCTACAGTGGAGGGTAACATTTCAGCCCCTTCTTACCTGCAGGAGATACATTCCAAGACCCTCAGTGGATACTTGAAGCTAGAGACAGTACCAAACCCTATATAAACTATGTATTTTCCTATAAATGGGCTGGGATTTAGCTCAGTTGGTAGAGTGCTGCGCTGCAGTCTCTGAGGTCCCGAGTTCAATTCCCAGCACCGTAAAAATGGGAGAAGGGCCTGGCAATCCACTCCCAAGGCAATCCCGAAATAGTCAGCCATTGAAAACCCTATAAGGGTCGCTATGAGTCAGATACCGACTCAACGGCACCTAACAAAAATAACAAAAACAACATAAGTTCAATTTATAAATTAAGCATAATAAGAGATCAATATAATACTAATGAAATAAAGCAATGATAACCATATATTGTAATAAAATTGCCAACATCACTACCCTTGTGCTTGTTGTTGTTAGGTGCTGTTGACTCAGTGTCTGACTCATTGCGGCCCTACATACAACAGATGAAACACTATTGTTGATGCTTCTCTGCTATTCATAAGGTTTTCAATGGCAGATTATTTTTGGGTGTGGGTTGCCAGGTTGTTCTCCCAAGCCTACAGAACCTGGTGTTTCCAGGTGACCTCCAAACCAAGTACTAACAAAGTTCAACCCTGCTTAGCTTCCAAGATCTGATGGGATTGGATGCCACAGTGGTATGGCTGCAGGCATATGCCTGTGCTTGGGAGGCATTATTAAATAAAATAAATATCACTTGAATGTGAGGACCATAATACCCAGACAGATCATCTGATAACAGAGGTGGCTAAGTGACCACTGGGAGGGTAGCACATACACCGTAGACATGCTGGACAGAGGGATGATTCACACCCAGGTAGGACAGGACAGCTTAAGATTTCATTATTGTGCTCAGAATAGTGGGGCTGGGATTTACTTCAGTTGGTAGAGCACTGTTCTGCAGTTTCTGAGGTCCCAAGTTTGATTCCCAATGCCACAAAAATGGGAGAAGGATGTGACAATCCACTCCTGAGGCAATCCCAAAACAATTAGTCATTGAAAACTCTATGAGGGTCGCTATGAGTTGGACATGACTCGACGGCACCTAACAACAACAACGACAACTCAGAATGGCGTGCATTCCAGAGCTTCTGGATTATTTACTTGTGGAATCTTTCATTTAATATGTTTGGACTACAGTTGACTGGACCACAGAAAGCAAACCCATGGATGGGGTGGGAGGAAGACTAGTGTATCTGAAAGAATTAATAAAAAGGAAAGTCCTGTTGGAGGATGCATTGTGTACTTTTAATTAGTCTTTGAAGAAGACACATGGAATCTGGAGCTCTGGAATAGGATGGGAGGAGCTGAATTTCAGTGTTAATTTAGCTCCAGGGGCGGAGAGGAATTGGTGATTTTGGACATGAAATTCAGTCCTCGGGGAAGGACATGTCAAGCCTTCCTCTGCCTTTTCCTCTTATGTGCTGCCAATAGCACATGTGTGCTTCAGGCCAGAATCTCAGTGGAGGAAGGCCACACAATCACGTGCTGTATCATAGCGCCTTACCTGTGTATCTGGAGAAGGTGGTTTGGACTTGTGCTCACAGTCCACCAAAGTGACGCAAGACCTGGCCTCTTCCTCTCTTCTAAGTGCCTATGCCTCTTTCCACTCCCTCCACTTGTCCTAAAATTCTTTTTGGGTTTTAGGCATGCATCATGATGGTATGGTTAATACCAGAAATTCAAGAAACTTTTGATTTTTAGTTCCTTGCACAAGGAGGATTTCCTTTGAAAGGGTAAGCTGAGGAAAAGAGATCCAGGTTTTTAAAATTACTCAAATTGGATTGCTCATTTCTTTCATTCTGAGGAGTTGAGCTAGACAATATGCATTGCCCACATAACTTGCAAAAATGATGAGGATTCTATTTAACTATACCCCAAGTTATTATGCCAGGAGGGCAGTTAAATGTCAGGTATATTTTCCCCCCTGAATTCTCTTACTGCCCTGTGATGTTCTCATATTTGATTCATGCAGAAAGTGAGATTTATCGTGAAGGTGGTAAGTGGCAGAGCCTGGACCATGCTCCAGGTCTGCTGCCTTCCAATGTACATACTCTTAATTTTCTCTGGAAAGGAGACTTATCCATGATCCTGATATTCTCCCTCCTGACATTCCAGACTCCAAGATGGGTGATTATTCTCAGGATAGGACAGGAGTTACTTTCAATTCTAAAAGAACTATAATTTAATGAAAATAGTCCTAGACCACATCATCTTTTCTCCAGCTATTGACACTCACACATTTCAGTCAAGATGATTGCAAACTTAAGGAAATGAGAGAGAGAGAATACATATGATTAACTAAAAGCAAACAAAAATTTGAAAGTTCTTCCTATGTAGAACTTGAAAGCCACAAGCTCCTGAACTCAAATGCTGGAAAAAATCAACTACAATGGGCTATTCAGACAGTGTGAAATTTATGTGCACCTGAAGCACAGGATTATTTAGCTTCCTGTATTTCCTGTTTCCAAATACTGTTCTAAATTAAAAATGGTAGAAAAGGTAAGTTATGTGACACTGGAAACTTCCTTCCTATATTATTTATGATCAAGGACTACTGTTCCCATCGTTCCCATCTGTGTTACTGAGCTGCTATAGAAATAGACCAAATGTTGACAGACAAAAGGCACGTGCTCCCTGAAAAGAGCCAAAGCAAACAGGAAGAGGCCAATAAGGAGGAAGTGTTAGAAAGAAGGAGAGATCCAGACATGTGGGACCATGTGCACCTGGTTCTTTGCACAAGGTGCCATGACGAGGCTGGACCTGTAGTAGGTTAATGAGCATGACTGACTAAAATGGACCTAGTTTCTCCTGTGCAGGATTCAACCTGGACTCATTATGGGTAAAAGGAGACACTGGTTTCCAGGTAGCTATGTTGTTGTTAGGTGCCGTAGAGTTGGGTCTGACTCATAACAACACTATGTACAACAGAATGAAACAGTCCCTGACACTGTGCCATGCCTGACACTATGTGAGCACTTCTCTGGTATTCATAGGGTTTTCAATGGCTGATTGTTTTGGGATTGCCTCAGGAGTGGGCTGCCAGGCCCTTCTCTCATTTTGCAGTGCTAGGAATGGAACCCAGGGCCTCAGAAAGTGAAGAGCAGCACTCTACCAACTGAACTAAACCACAGATACCCAATGAGCTATGTTGTTTGTTTATTTTAAGTGTGGTCAAGTCAGTGCCCTGCTCATAGCGACCCAATGTACAACAGGTGAAACACTATTGTCAGTGCTTCTCTGCTATTCATAGAGTGCTCAATGGCTGATTTATTTTTTGGGAGTGGGTTGCTGGGTCCTTCCCCCAAGACTACAGAACCTGGTATTCCCAGGTGGTCTCCCATCATGTACTAACCAAGTCCAATCCTGCTTAACTTCCGAGGTCTGAGGAGATCAGATGCCACAGTGGTACAGCTGTAGGCGGGAAGCTATAGGACTGGCTAAAATCTTTGATGGGGTTCTGGGGGCCTGGAAATGATGGTGCCACAGCCTTCTTCTCCCCCCATCTCCATTTCGGGTACAGTCTTTCCACTGGAAATGCTTTCTGTTCAAAGACTTTCCAGGGAGTGAGCCTAAAGGGTGGGAAGGGAATGAACAAGGGCTAACCTTGGCTGAGGGGTTCATGCACACATTGCCATGGGGCTCAGGCCCTGCAGAGCCATCTTGTTCATGTCAAAAACAAATTTTAGTTGGTTGCCATTGGGGAACCAATATAGGGTGGGGAGAGAGCAGACAAGGAAGATCGATCCATTACCTGGTAGAAAGAGTCAGACAGCCAGAGAGTAAGTCCAGGCAACACAGCATCAAGGCAAAACTATTCATGCCCAGTCTTTCTTATGTCATCCACATTTAGAACCAAATATGTGAATGTAGTAGCCTGCAGCCGTAGCCCTGTGTCATCTGATCCTGTCAGATCTCGGAAGTTAAGCAGGGTCAGGCCTGGTTAGTACTTGGATGGGAGCCTGCCTGGGAACACCAGGTGCTGTAGGCTTGGGAGAAGGGCCTGGCAACCCACTCCCAAAAATCAATCTGCCATTGAAAACTCTATGAACAGCAGAAAAGCACTGATAATAGTGTTTCACCTGTTGTACGCAGGGTCGCTATGAGTCAAATACCGACTCCACAGCACCTAACAACAACATGTGAGTCTAGACTGGTGAGTTTGTGCCCCAGGTGGAAGGGCCATAGGAGGAAGTTAGGAGTTCAGGATTTATTTTTTGATCAACTAAGTTGCAAGATGAAGTTGGAGGGGCGTAACCCCCAAATTTGGACTCCATTAGGAAATGTCACCCAAGCCTTTTGAAAGGCACAGCCAGAGGGATCGGGTCATTTCTGCTCCTCCGGTCCTGGCAGCCTGCCCTCCTCCCTGAGGTTCAGTGAGTGACTCCCCGTGCAAATGTGTACCCGGTGCCTAATGAAACTCAGCTGCATGTGTTTTACGAGGCTTCCAGATCTGTGAGTCCAAGTTGGGGTGGGGGGCTTTCGGCAACTGCTGTCCTCGTAGAACAGGGGAGGAAAACCTACGGCTCTGCATGCCTACTTTTCATTTTAATGAGTGACTCTGAGAGACAACCGAGCTGCTAAACAATTTATTTTTCAGATAATTTCAGGAACTGACTGGAAATACACTGAGTAGGAAAACACAGTAATTAATTTGTCACTGAAACCTGAGGGGTCCGATTCCACTTAGAGGTGATAATGAGTGTTTTGCATGTAATTAGCAAGAATAATTAGCACATTCCTGGTAACAAATAGAATGACTGGTACTGTGCAAACAAAATTAATTGTTGTGCTAACAGAGGCAATTGTGTCTCTTTCTTGTCTGACAATTTCCCTTATTTGCACTCATACCTACTTTAGACCTCTTTGGCTTTGCGCAGATAGGAAGGGGAATCTATAAAACTGTACCTCTTCCATCTGCTCCTCAGAAATTTCAAGACCACCAGGGGACTTGTTTGTCAAAACTTGTTAAACAATTTATAATCTTTAACATGTGTTTTACTGTATTACTGGGAGAACCATTCAAATCAACTTACTGGTTAAGCCAGGAAAGCTACTCTCATAAATCACATGCTGACATTTTTAACTGTGGGAGCCCCTCCCCCTCCATTTTTAACCTTGCCTGGAGAAGGAATATATAGAAATATAAAATTAGAAGTGAGAAGGGAAAACTCCTTAAGTTCTACTGATGCATAGAGTTTATGCCTGCTATCTCTTCTGTATACAAGGGAGTCTGGACCTGGGAGCCTACTTGGGTCGGCAGCTTCCAATTGCATTGCTTTGATTTTATAGTCCTTTAAGCTCTTTTAAACAACATGCAAATTTTATACACACAGTGGGCTTCTTTCTTCACAGCTTTGAAATATATTATTAAAAATATATTTTTATTTTTATGATATATAGTAGTTGCACATGTTTATGGGGGACTTTTCAATACACATGTGCAATGGGTAATGATCCATCGGGACAATTGTCATGTGGGTCACTTCAGTTATATATGGTGCCTTTGTGTTGGGGACATTAAAATCTTCCCTTATTAAAGCATTTATTTTTCAGCTTCTTATGCTTACAGTGTAGGAAAGTAATTTCAATAAACATGCATATTCCAGCAATTCTTTGGACGTCTGGAGAAGCTGCCAGTACTATGATGTATTTTAAAGAGGGCCCTGTAACACAAGTGTGTCCCTGTGGGTGCTCAATAAATGAGTCTATGACGTGACCTGAGGTTGAACTTGGGCTGTTTGTGGGCCCAGACTTTTCCCATAATACGCCAGCCTCCTGTGAGGAGCAGCCAGCCACACTGCCCTTGCTTTGCAGCGGGCTGATGTTAACTCTCAATGTTTCCCTTCTGGAAACTGCCTATTCCTAGCTTCTGTAGCTCCATCCTGTGGTCCCATGTCCTCAGGCCCCTCTCAACTTCTGACCTCGTGCCCTGCACCTTCCCCTCAGAGGAGTCTCACCCACTGCCCGGGTCCTCAGGGCTGAGTTATTTTGCCCAGCTCCAAAGTTGATGGGTGGCCCGACTCCACTTCCATTTCCTTCTCAGACTTCCAACTCTGTGTTGGCGATTTCAATCCAGATGCATCACTTCCTTCTCAAATAAATCTACACATTTATCTAAAATAAAACTGATTTTTCTGGCACCAAGTCCCTGTTTCTGTTCATGAAACCTCCATTCTATCAGCCATAGAGTCTGGAAGTCTTTGTGCCATCTTTGTTTCCTCTAATTCCAACCAATCTCCGAGCCATACCCAGTATTTTCTGAATAAAGATCTCTTTGTTTGTTGTCATTCCATCCGCTACCAGCCTCCTTAAGCCTGTGTGCCTCCTCAGTGATTTTTCTGTTGCCTTCTCTACTGCTTCCTGTGTTCGTTCAGAATCTACTCAGCCTCCTAATGAACATGGTGGCTGAATAGTAAATAGAAATTGTATGTAATGGGTAAAGAAATTGGGAGGGGAATATACCTAAAGAAAGGACAAATGTATGTTCTGTTCTGGATGTTTGTTGATGCTAGCCAACAGTCCTTGTGATCTTAAGCAATTAGGTCTAAGACATTGGAAATGGTGGCTGACTTAAATTTGAATCAGTGAAGAAGTTGCTAGCTTAATATTAAAATCCATTTTCCACTCACTAAAAATTCTTCATTGCCAGTTTTCATATCTTTTACTGTTCATAAGAACATTTTAAGTGTTTGTATCTCTGATTCCTCAAACGCAGAGGAATTCTTTCATCCTTCCCATTGAAGGTGTGTACTAGCAGGGCTTTTCATCACGGGAGTGCCTAGATATTGCACAAGGTGTCAGGCGAGCCCTTGGGTTATTTGCATAGTCACTGATTCCTCCCTCTTTGGCTCCCATGGCCCTCAGAATCATCTCTTCCCCCAGCCCAACAGTGTCTTGAACTTGACTTACTAGTTTGACTTTCCCTGAACCAGAGCAATGAACTCATAGAATGATTTTAAGGTTGAGTAATTATGTCTCCAGGTGTTTGACATTTAAACCTTGAAGCTGAAACAGGAGTCTGGTCTCTGTATCCACTCATGATAAATGTCCTTGAAATAGTGCACTTAAATACTCAGCTGTAGTCAGTTTGCACTTCAACTGTGGACATCATTAGGCAATGGAAAAAAGGAGTCTTTCTCCATTCATAATTGGGAAGGCAGCCAGTCACTGGAAGCAGAAAGGCTTTCTTTTGAGCTAAAGTGGTCTGATTTTATTTTCTTTCCCCTTTCCACTCTTTCTAGGTCATAAGAGAAACTGGTGAAAACCAGTAATGGCCCCTTTCTTTGTTTAAGTTGTTCATAATGCTGACAGGCATTTGTCAACCAACTGTTTCAAAACATTTATATACTGTCACAGTAAATGTATTTCCAGGAGTAGACCTGGGTAAGCCTTCTCAATATTCTCAAAGGTGTGTGTTAAGCCTCCTTGAATCTTGTAATACAAGCATCCTTACACTAATTGGTAATTCTATAAATTGCAGTAAATGACCTAAATAATTTTTGAGTGAGATGGAAATAAATATTATAGCAGTAACAAGGCTGTTTCGATACGGTGATCCTTTGCTTTGCTTCTGAAAACCTCAACGGAATGATTTGCTGTGTTGATTCCACCTGGTGGGTCTCACTGTGTGATGATCAGCCTTCATTGCCCACTTGACTAGATTAAGAGACTGATCAGATTAGTGCAGCACATCTCTGTACTTTTCTGTGAAGATGTTTCCAGAGAGGACTGACAGGTACAGGCTTCACTGAGGAAGAGATGTACCCTAAAGGGGATCTGGTGCAATCCAGTGGGCAGGAATCTGCATAGAGAAAGAGAGAGGATAAAGGAAGCCAGCACATACATGGGACAGGTTTAGAAACTTCACAGCAGAGCGTCTAGCTCCCTTGAATTGCCACAGGTTCCATGTGGATTCAACATCAGACTTTCCAGGTGCTTCCAGACCTTGGCATTGGAGACTCCTCTGGTTTCCAGCTCTGGGACTGAGTGGCTGCCAGTCTCGCTACAGGCACAGCTCAGGAACTCCTCTCCATCACGGAGTAAGCTAACCTAATAAATCCCCTTATATAATATGTATTTTTTTCTATTGGTTCTGTTCCTCTGGAGAACCCTGACTGATACATAGTGTTTATTTACTTTGATACAATTTGCAGTGCGGGAAACCTCCTCTCTGGTTGCTAAATTAACATCTATCTTTCTGAGAGAGAAACATGAAGGATGTCAAATGTATTCTTTATGTCTGGGACAGGAATGAGCCAACTCTGCGTTCAGATGTGTCAAACATGAGGCTTTGAGCAAGGGTGAGCTACCCATTCAGTGTGACCTGGATGGTCACTTAGACGACATGTGGGTACAAACTGAAAAGACTAACTGAAATGGCACTAAACAGGTTTGGAAGAAAAATGTTAGGCCAGACATGGAGCAGTCTAGAGCACCGACACTAAGCCTTATGTTTCCTTGAGGTTGTAAGAGTCCTGATGGCCCACCATGTCACCTGTGTATCCTCAGGAGGTCTTTCTGACCTCGGTGTTTTTCCGCAGGTGACTTTGAGCTTGTCAGCTGAACACTTGACTTGCTTAGGTCAGAAAGCTACCACTTTGAAATTTAAGCACTTTTCTTTGCTTATTGGTTTATGATGGAGTCCTAGGAATTATTTGTCAACCAACTGTTTCAAAACATTTATGTACTGTCACAGTAAATATATTTCCAGGAGTAGACCTGGGTAAAGCTTCTCAATATTCCCAAAGGGTTGTGTTAAGTCTCCTTGGATTTTGGAACACAAGCATCCTTACACTAATTGGCAATTCTATAAATTGCAGTAAATGACCTAAATAATTTTTGAGCGAGATGAAAATAAATATTACAGTGGCAACAAGGCGGTTTCTATAGAGTAATCCTTCGATTTGCTTCTGAAAACCTCAAGGGAATGATTTGTTGTGTTGATTCCACCTGGTGGGTCTCACTGTGTGATGATCAGCCTTCATTGCCCACTTGAGTAGATTAAGAGATTCTGCCCACGTGAGCAGCTAACAATGGCACTGTCCCTTATAGCTTATGGTGGCACCATAGCATCATGGGGTGACATCTGCCTGAGTGCTGTGCCCACGGGCCCCTGAGGATGTTCCCTTATGACTGGCTCCCTTCAGAGGAGCTCTGGCTGTCACACAGTCATTGGTGCCAGGTAGATGATGAGTGCATATTTTCATTTGATTTACATAATCCTGAAATAAACGGGGCAGAAAGCAGGAAATCTGGGCCAACACAGATAGCAGGCTTTGCTCCCCACTCTGTGGAGTCTGATGGACCCAGGACTCCAACCCAGGCTCTCTGACCTCCAATGCAGGGTTCTCCTCATGGCAGCCCACTGATGAGCAACTGTTCTCAATCATAGTTTAAGTAGTTGGTTAAATGAGCACCCATGATGTGCCTGCAGAGCCTCTCAGTTTCATTTTGGTGGTTTGTGAACCATTCCAGTAGAGTATGTAGTGAAACTGTACAAGCTGCCAATCAAAGAA
This sequence comes from Pedetes capensis, assembly GCA_007922755.1. NCBI lineage: Eukaryota > Metazoa > Chordata > Mammalia > Rodentia > Pedetidae > Pedetes > Pedetes capensis. The sequence continues at coordinate 20,604 of VMDO01030727.1, forward strand.
GACTGACCATGGCCTTGTTCTGGGTGAATGTTTTCTGTGCAGGTACTACTGCCCTGGAGGTCCTCCTTGGGCTCTGTTCTCTACATCTTTGGTCACCTTCACCTGTCTTCTCTACATCCTCTTCAATCTTCACCTGTCTTCTCTATATCCTCTTCATGTCCCTCTTACTATGTGGAGACAAAAATTTGGCATAGTACCTTTGACAATCAACTAACTAAATCTCTAATTAGAGCTCTAGGCCTCTTTTCTAGTCCTTGGATATGATCTTCCTCCCCTTCTTCTTCCTCTTCCTCCTCCTCCTCTTCCTCCTCCTCCTTCTCCTACTCCTCTTCTCCTCCTCCTCCTCCTT